>JAJOOR010004591.1:0-29931 GCA_036250505.1 Solanum acaule
TAAAAACTTTTTAATTGTTCAAGACCCTTTCTCTGCTTCCAGCATGACATCAAAACATTACTGAGAATTGTGAGAATCAAGTAAGTAGTCTTTTGACCATGAATAGTCTGAAGGGCATAAGTTTGTTTGTGATCATTTGAGGCAATCAGAAATCTCACTGAAGTCTTCACAAACCCAAGTGACTAGTGTTGTTGCTGGTGAGTCCCTATGTTTTGAGAAACATCGAGTTTTCTTTTTAATCGTGAAATATTTGATGATAAATTTAGGTTCTTATAAAGGATTTTTTAGGCCAAATATGTTGTATGTGTTGGAGTATTGGCTGATCAAGATCTTGCACGCCAGAGTATTGGCGAGTCCCTATGTTTTGAGAAACATTGAGTTTTCTGTTTAATCGTGAAATATTTTATGATAAATTTAGGTTCTTATAAAGGAGTTTTTAGGCCAAATATGTTGTATGTGTCGGAGTATTGGCTGATCAAGAACTTGCATGTCCAGAAGATAAAAGTAGCTGAAATGAGAATGTTGAGATGAATGTGTGGCCATAATAGGAAAGATAGAATTAGAAGCACGGATATTCGGGATTAGGTGGGGGTGCCCTCCGTGTAGGATAAGATAAGATGAGGGAAACAAGACTAAAATAGTTCATGCATATAAAAGATGCACAAATGCCCAGTTAAGGAGGTGTCAGAGGTTTGCTATGGTGAGTCTGTGGAGAGGTAGAGGTAAACCGAAGAAGTATTAGGGAGAGGTGATTATCGAGAAATATATGAAGAAGGTCAAGGATTATGGTAGAAGGTTAGTAGGTGGTCGTGGCTAGTATAACCATTATTTTTCTCCTATTTTCTTATTTTTTGATTTTATTAGTACTGGTTGTTTCCTTTGCTTCAGTTATTATATTATTTGTTGTTACTACTGTTCTTTTTTCCATTATTTTCAACGTGACATCTTCTCTACTGTTTTATACCTAGTTTGATATGCTTTACTTGGGTGAGGGTCTATTGGAAACAACCTCTCTACCTTCACAAGGTAGGGGTAAGACTGCGTACGCACCACCCTCTCATACCCCACTTGTGGGATTTCATTGGGTATATTATTGTTGTTGTTGTTAAATTTAGGTTCTTGTTGCCCCCTTGAATTTTTCCGATTTCTTTGTGTCAGTAAGTGTGTTACTTTGTAACTTGATCTTGTTTTATGATTTCTGATATTTTAGTTCAAATTCTCCTAAAGATGGTGATCTTCTAAAATCTTACTAAGTAGAGGTGCAAATTTCCTGTAGATATCAACAATTTGGAAAAACTCCTATAGAGGTGGTGAATGGAGACCATGCATTAACAAATCCTCAGGAGGTACAAAATTTGGAGAATCAAACTTATCTTTTATCCTTGTTAGTATGCTATATACTGCCTCTCTTTCCTCTCTTAATTATTAGTCATATAGTAAGTGCAACTCTCTGGTTGCGTTCAGGTTATATTGGAGGTTTCCCAATGCATTAACTTATAGTAATTTGAATTTCAAGATAACTAATGCAGTTATATGCTTGAAAGTTTATGTTCATTATACGTGTTGAGGTTTAGAGTACAAAATATTCTTCTCTAATTAGTTTAGAAACTAATAAACTCTGTATTCAGTTAAGTTTTCTTATTTAAATGAATTATCTTTTTATCATATAGTCTAGATTTTTCTTGTTTCCAATGGACTAATATCTTATATAAGCACCCTCTTGTTTCATGACCAGTCCGGCAAGCTTTTCCCTCTTGATATCTCTTTTCATATGGTACCACAACTCTATGGTTTTGATAAAGACCTAAGCAACTTCTCTTTATTAGTTGGCAGCATTATTTTTTTTTGAGGCAATATTAGTTGGCAGCATTACAACATTTGTCTGGTCAAAGCTTTTACATTCTCTTTTCATAATTTTTTTGAGCTTGTCTCTTTCTGGTGAACGTTCTAGTGGCACCACCCTTTTGTAAAATATGGTGAATGATTTTATTAATGTCGGGGGAATCCTCGTAGCAACAAGTACACCAAAATATGACTCTACAAAAGTCACCCACTCATCTATACAAATAAGAACCTCATGCGTGGACCAAAAAGGAACTAGAGGTCTCGCTTTCGTGTGGATACATAAGAAATTAAATATGAAAATTGGCATGACACAACTCTTGGAGAATATGATGCGCTCGACTTGCTTCTCTTGATCTCCACCCATTGCCAATAGAGGCGGGTCAATATCAATATCCATATATTAATATGGATGCAGTCTATCAAAAACAACCTCTCCACACGAAAGGGAGGGGTAAGGTACGCGTACCTTCTACCCTCCCCAACCCAAATTCCACTTGTGGGATTATACAGGGCAGGTTAATATGGATACCCACCTGCAGAGTGCGGTAAGGACTCATTGTATTCATTTAGTTTCTGTTGGGCTTGTCATTAATAGACAATCTCTAGTACAATTTAAGGAGAAAATGTCAAATAGGGTAGTCATCCTTTAGAACTTTTCTACTTGCATATCTTATCAAAAGCCAAACCCCTAATGTTAATCTCATGTTTCAAACCCTAATGTACGTCCAAGATAGGATTTATATTAACTCATGAGGAGTTCAATTCAAAATCATGAAATTGGGATCAGATTCTTGTATATACTTCCATTTCCTTAAGCCCTTAAAGCGAGAGGCGAGTGCCTTTCACATCACTGGATTAGATCTTACCTTAATCATGAGAAACTGTTGGAATTAGGGCTAGGTTTCTTCAGTTCTCCTCAATGATTGTTGTCAATTGCTATAGCTCGTTTTTTTGCAGTGCTCTAACATGAGTAAGAGCTCAACTTTTGTACCCAAAGTGTAAATGTAAAACATAGTGAAAGGACCTCAACGCCATTAAATGTTTTCTTCTTTTCAAAGCTCATTGTGACCATGGTGACTGGTATTCAGTTTCAACATTCTTGAATCTGAAGCTGCATAGACACTACAACTACGATGGATACCGATCCGTTCCATCAAGGTTTGGGACGTGACAAACAATTTGTGTATAATTTATTAAGATTCAAAATCCTATATTGCTAGATTGGCGATTTTGAGGTTCTTGGTTTACTGACTACAACAACATCAACAACATACCCAATGAAATCCACAAGTGAGGTTTGGGGAGGGTAGAATGTACGTAAACCTTACCACTACCCCGTGGAGGTAGAGAGACTGTTTCCAAAGACCCTCGGCTCAAATGTAGCTATTCCAGATATAAAGAAGAAATATAACACGTCACAAGAAAACAATGCAAAGTCTACCCAATGGAGCACAACAACAAAAAAATAGTGCAGCAATCGAAACACAATAAACAACATACTAGATAGATTATTGAAAACAATAATAAATACTGATGGATATCAAAACAAGAACTACAGTGATACGCTATTGCTCTACAGAGTTTGGAAATAATATGCAACGATATTCTGTTTCTTTCTCTCTTTTTTTTCTTTTTAATTTTGACGAGGTTTGGTGATCAATGAACTAAGATTGTCTCACATATCTTCAGAAATTCCTGAATCAAATGGTTACCTTTATATTGAGGCAAATGGTGGTTTGAATCAGCAAAGGACATCGGTATGTCCTTCAGTTCCAAAGATAATTGTTATTGAAATGCTGAAGTTTTGTTTGGATGACGATGATAGTTTAAGATCACTAATGTTGCTTTTGTGCGTCCAGATATGCAATGCTGTTGCCGTGGCAGGTTTTCTTAATGCGACCCTGGTCATCCCACACTTCCATTTTCATAGCATTTGGAGGGATCCAAGGTTGGTTGCTGTTTCATCTTCTTTGGTTTGCTTTGAGTAATTCAGTACCTTCCTTAGCGGGAGATTTATATACTGTATACTCAGAAATTTGGTAGAAGCATAAATAGTTTTTAGTTGTTGCTATCATTACCTAGACTAGTTTTTCCTAATGAAAAGCTCTTGAGATGCTTTACCTGCTCTTATAGCATTAAATTGGCTTCTCTTTAATAGAAATGTGTACTACCTCTTTTTTTTTTGGGTAAAGTAATCAAATCATATTAGAAAAGCATCAAGAAGATGCAAATGTTACAAGAGAGCAAAAGAAGCTGCTTCAAACAAAACATGAAGCAAACTTACCTGTAAAGCAGCCACAAAAAAATTCCCTGAATATTCTACTACGGTAAAGACAGAGAACTAACAAAATCTAAAAAGTTATCCACACGGTTTACAAGGGAGAGAAAGTGCCAGCTGAATAAACATCCAAACATCTAGCCTTGAGGGTGCTAATAGGAGTCGAGATTCCATCAAATCTTAATTGAATATATCAAAAATGACCACAATAAGATGTTAGTAGCCCTAGAATTTGAACAGATTTGGAGGTTTGGTGAATCTGTACCTTAGGTTCATGGTCATTTCCTTTTGAGATATTGATGAAGCAAACTAAAATCTGATTTACTTCACGCAACCTAGTACCATTCTTGTCAATCTGGTGGTGGATTGTCGTGAAATTATTTATGGTATAGTGGGTGTTCGTTTTAATCATGGCTGTTCTCTTGATCAATCTTGTTTAATATCCATCTCTACACCTTCCTTTCATTTCAAATCATAAAAATGCTCGGCATTTGTTCTCTGCAGCAAGTTCGGAGAGATTTATGATGAAGATTTTTTTGTTAAAACCCTAGCCAATGATGTGCGAGTGGTGGACAAGATTCCTGATTATATTATGCAAAGGTTCGGTTACAATATGAGCAATGTTTACAACTTCAAGATCAAAGCTTGGTCCTCCATCAGTTACTACAGGGATACAGTTCATCCAAAGCTGCTTGAAGAAAAGTGAGTTTTTGGACTTTTTTTTTTGTCACCACTATTGGCTCTTGGGCCGAACTGCCTTTAGTTAGAATATTAGTGTCATATATATATATAAAACTAGAAGTGCTTACTTTCTAAAACAAGTACTTATGTTGAAGAGTAAAGTTGTTTGATCAAGTTCTTGGAAAAAAATAAGTGCTTTTGTGAGTATCTGAAGTGTTTGCTATGGAGATGAAGTTGAAAAAAATTAGTTTCTAACCTAAGCAAAAGAAGTTCTAATATTTTCTTGGGTTAAAACACCATTTCAAAATTATTTTCTCCAAATTGCTAAACAACAGTCGAAACATTAAACTCATGTATTGTTGACAGCACATCTATGATTGAAATATAATAAACCCGCCTCTCTATTTTGTGATTCTCTTACATTTAATTAAATAAAATTGAAGAAATAAATAAAATTTCTCACAATAAATTCATATATCATTGGAAAGTACTAGTTGTAAAAGGAATCTTTACATGCTCCTTTCGTTGTTTGATAATGAAAAGCATTTTTTTCCGGAAAGATTGGCAAAACACAAACTGCTTCTTTAATAGTAAAAGTTCTTCTCAAATTATTTCACCAAACACAAGCTGCTACTATTCAAAAATACTTTCTCTGAAACCTGATCGGGCAAAAAATCACTTTTAAAAACCCTCAGGGGTTGGCCTGCTGGCAATTGACTTGAGCCTTGGGGTTTGCTCCCTTTCAAGGTCTCAAGTTCGAAACCCACTAGGTGCAAACAATTTCTGAGGGCCATCAGACTGGGTAAAACCTGAATTAACCGTGGTGCACTTGCGGGAAACTCCTTGCCGAGGGCCTGTGCACCCCCGGGATTAGTCGGGGCTCAAAGAGACTCGGACACCTGGTGCAAATCAAAAAAAAAAAAAAAAAAGTCACTTTTAAAGATAAGCAGACTTCGGATTTTTAGAGCTCTCATGTAAATATGGTTTCAGTAGTACCTAAGTATTGTTTTGGTTCTTTGTTTATATATACAGTTACCAATTTCGAAAAGAAAAAAACAGCGAACATTGAAAGCTTGGCTAACAAGCTCTAGAATTGTGAATGCCTAGACTTCCAATAGCTAAGTCTGTTATCGTGTTTCATTCTCCAAAAAAAAGAGTCTATTACCATGTTTGGTCAATTGGATATATTCCTTGCCAGTTCTTTGATGCTTAATTGGTAGGTTCGTTTCTTCATATTTGAAGCATTTTGTTTTGTTATTTATGGCCACAGTTTTGCTAAGTGTGTCTAATCATTCACCAGGCTCATCAGAATATCCCCATTTGCAAACCGTTTATCATTTGATGCTCCTCCAGCAGTTCAGCGGCTTAGGTGCCTGGCAAATTATGAAGCCCTTAGATTTTCAAATCCCATTTTGAGTTTGGGGGAAACATTGGTGTCAAGAATGAAAGAACGAAGTGCCAACAATAGTGGAAAGTATATTTCTGTGCATCTCCGCTATGAGGAGGTTAGTTTCATGTGTGTAAACTGATTTTGTATGTGCTCCATAGCTTAGTTTTCCAAGGGTATTGAGCCTTGATCATATTCTCTTGCAGGATATGGTGGCTTTCTCTTGTTGCATGTATGATGGTGGTGAAGAAGAAAAAAGGGACATGGATGCTGCAAGAGAGAGAGGATGGAAGGGAAAATTTACAAAACCTGGTCGTGTGATTCGTCCTGGAGCTATCAGGATTAATGGCAAGTGTCCCTTGACTCCTTTAGAGGTAATATAGTGTCATTTTTATTCCTTTTCAAGAGACTTGACTTAATGTTAATGGAACATGTCATGTTTCGGATAAGTTGTATGACTGTACTTTCTTGGCTTGATCAGAGCATTCTGATCCTTCGTGAGACTTCCTTCCTAAAGAACAAGTTTTGTTTAGAAAGCATATGGTTTAGAATAGAACGTATGGTTTAAAATACTTTCTGGAGATGGCACTTCTTTGTACCTGACCTTAATTTCAATTCCTCGAATATCGTACCTTTGTCTGAGATTTAGTGTAGACTTATGCTGGGCATGAGGATCCTTATGAGATGATGAGAGTGTAAAATTGGATAATTTCATTAGTTTTACTAGTATTGAATTTCTTGACTTACCCTAGTTCACCAAGAAGGGACTACTAAGTAACTCGTGAGACTTGAGTAGCATAATTGGTGGTGATTTTTGAAAATTTCTTCTCCTTGTTCAATCATGTGTGAAAAGATTGCCGTGGCAATGTGAGTGGAGTATCCTTCTTCTTTGTCTTCTTTAGTCAATATCCACTGTCATAGTTCAGTTGCAAGGATTGTGACTAGTGTTTAGTAATCTAAGAACCATATGTTATTTTCATAAGATCTATTGCAGTTCTACATCCTGCTTATGTAGGCTTTACCTTTCAAGCATTGCTACTGTATATCAACAATTATTTGTTTTCTCTTTTCCTTGATGCTTTATCATTTTCGTGTCTATTGTTGGGTGCCTCTACAAAGACATGGCTGTGTGGGAATTTAGTGATTGAGAGAGTAAAGAAGCGGCTAGGAGTACGGAAAAAAAGATGCTTGTGGAAAGAAGGAAAAAATGGTCTGCATATTGGAAAAAAGATGTGTGGTAATATGGCATTCTGCAACTGCATATTGGCTCTTGAGTCCTTCTCAATTCCTTTCAACTCCAAATCTTTTGTACACTCTGTACATGCTAAGATATCAACTTTCAACACTGCATGATTTATCATAGTTCGGGTCGAACCACATGAAATTTAGTATTCCAAGTCCAACCCGAATTTTCAGAGTGTTACATGGAAGCATGGTTAGTTTCTGTGAGTATATGAGAACAAGTTGAGGAAAGTCTATTCTAACACATACAGAATGTCTTGCCAAAGTGAGATGACAGTTCAACAAATTTGTAGGTCTCATTGGGATTTGAGATTTTGGAGCAATCTACATGATAGGGAGGGGGAAGAATTTCATAATATGGTTGAGTTTTTAGTGTGGGCAAGATATATTGAACGATAAATTGGATGTATGTAAATGGTGAGAGAGTAGAGATGGTCTATTCACTCTTTAATTTTATTACAAGAGTTTACCAAGGAGAGGAATGTAACTTTCCTCATTGCTCTATACGGGTTTCCAGGGCATTGAAGCAACTGGCTACTCATATAGAAATTTTCTTTAAAAAGAGATTTCCTCATATTGTCAACCTAATGAGTTTAATACGAGCTGTAGGCTGGGTTGTATCTGCAAGTGGTTTTTCTTGGCTTAGTTGAAAGCAAGGTGAATGATCTGTTGTTCTTTTTTGAAGGAAAGGAGAAATGTTTAAATCAAGGGGAATTTTTTGACAGTGGAAAGCCTTAGAAATAGGAGGGTCATCTATGTTAGTTGGTGTTTCATGTGCAAATGTTCAGGCAAAAATATAGATCATCTTCTATTGTATTGTCAAGTGGCAAATCAATTGTGGAGGGTGGTTCTTAACTGATTTGAGCTGCAATGGGTGATGCGAACTAGTGAAGGAGATGCTGCATAGCTGAGGGTATATAAGAAGGGGAGAGAGAAGTCAAAGGGCACGGAAGGTTGCCCCTTTAGCAATTATGTGGGTTATTTGGAAAGAGAAAAATATGAGAGCTCTTAACGGGTTGAGCAAAAATTTATAAATTTGCAAAATAGTCTTCTGTTTCTAGTTTCCTTTTGGTGTACTCATGAGATCCCTATTTGTATAGAAGATTGGCCTATGAGATCCCTATTTGTTTAGAAGATTGGGTTTCTTTCATTAATAACCATAGTTTGATGTAGGTTCTCGTTTCTAAGTATTTGGCTTGTATAGGGTTTCCCTCTTATTGTTAATAAAATTATTTACCCTAAAATAATTTCCTTGCTAATTTTCTGCACACTTTTTATCAGGTTGGTTTGATGTTAAGAGGCATGGGATTTGACAAGGTTACATCCATCTATTTAGCATCTGGAAAAATATACGACTCTGAGCGACATATGAAACCACTATTAGAAATGTTTCCTCTTTTACAAACTAAAGAAATGCTGGCATCCCCAGAAGAATTAGGCCCATTTCAGGTTTAAATTGTTTGATTTTCCTTCCAGGCATTTTAGTTCCCCCCTCTCACCCCTCTTCTTTGGCTACTGTCTGACTCAAGTTATTGCTTATAGAATTACTCTTCCAGGATGGCTGCCATAGACTATACCGTTTGCCTTCATAGTGAAGTATTCGTGACAACTCAGGGAGGCAATTTCCCCCACTTTCTGTTGGGGCATAGAAGATACTTATATGGCGGGCACTCCAGGACCATCAGGCCAGACAAGAGGAAGTTAGCTTTGTTATATGATAATCCCAATATCGGGTAAGGTTTTGGTTAACTTTCTGCCATCTTTTTTTCTGTTTATGTGAGACCTTTCTAGTGTGCCTGTATATAAACTGAAAGAAGCCCCCCTATCCAAAATAAATAAATAAAAGGACAAAGAAACTGAAAGAAGCAGTTATGGGGATCGAAAACACCTTTGGTAAGTCTATGCAGTCTTGTATGTTGGCTTTGCATTGCTTTTGACCGGTGTATGTTTTCCATGCACTCATCTTACAGGTGGAAGAGCTTCAAGCGGCAAATGCTTAGTATACGAGCACATAGTGATTCAAAAGGAATTGAGATTAAAAGACCAAATGACTCAATATATTCATTCCCTTGCCCAGATTGCATGTGTCGGAGTAACAGGACTGAGGATTCTAGATCCTCCTCAGTAACGTGACATATGTGCCTGTCAATAGGTGTTCTTATTCTCGTAGTACGCATGAATTTCCGCTGCTATCCTGTATGCATGTCTGCTGGTGCTGTTCTTGCTCTTGTAGTACAATGAACTTCAGCTGCTAACTGTGTGATTCTTTCATTTTTTTCCCTTCCACTATGGAGAGGGGCTTACTGGATCTTGGAGCTGCTTCTGGGATTTGTGTGACTGATCAATTTGATTATCTCCCGGGCACAAGTTTGAGGGTACACTTTTGTACTTGATGGTGCGAGGAAGAATGGGGAAGTCATTTCCATCGGTGATGTAACCCCGATCATTGATTTCCCATAGCAGATTCATATTCTTCCAGCTGCTGTATCTAACAAGCCGTGAGTTGACACGAGACATATTTGCACATTAGTTTCATGAGAGAGGATTTTGCACATAAGTGAAGTAGGAGTCCTAGATTATAGGAACAGGATGAGAAGAGTGTAGGGTTATCAGAATTCAGGGTTCCAAAGTCTTACTTTGGAGATCCTTTCTTGCCAATGTTAGATGATCTCTCCATTGTTGATATTTATTTGTCTCAGTTTCACTAGATTTATCATCTCATTTCAGAGCTCACTACAAATGTGTGGAATTTTCCTTGATTAATTGTGGGCATAATACATAAATATGCCTTTTAACTTGGCCTCAGTTCACATTTATGTCCTTCAACTTTAGGTGCGCATAAGTAGATACTTAAATTTGCATAAAATTGAATAAATAGACATGCGTTTATGTGACATCCTACATGACAATAGACTCATTTTCTTTGTTCAAACTTTATACAAGTTTAAGTGTCTATTTGTGCATTCAAAATATTGAAGGACGTAAGTGTGAAATAATGTCAAGTTAAAGGACATAGTATGTGCCAAATGCTACTCATAAATGGTTGTGCTTGATTTGGTGCTGAGTTTAATGACAAAGGGAAATAATGTCAAGTTAAAGGACGTAGTATGTGCCAAATGCTACTCATAAATGGTTGTGCTTGATTTGGTGCTCAGTTTAATAACAAAGGGAAGACTTTTTAGCACATATCAAAAGTCATCTTTAGCTTGTGACACAAAAACTCCAAAAGGCAACGTTTCACATTCGGAAACAGTGAGTATCATTGTATAGATTGCCACCAATGGATCTATAAAATTTAAGTTAAAACAAAGTTTGTCACACAAATTTCGGAAAATTTATGAACTAATATCCATGAAAAATTAAGATAATTTTGAATTCCTATTGTGATTTATACCGTTCAAAAAGCGATGTCTGCCTTTCAAAAATAATGAGTGTCATTTAATAGGTTATTAGTTGTCACCGATGGACCCAAAATCGTTTGAGCTCAAACAAGGTCGATCACACATATTTCGAAAAATTCAATGATTAATATACACAAAAAATTAAAATGATCCCAAATTTCTGTTTTGAGATACACAAACTCCAAAAAAGTAACTTCTTATTGCGTAAAGTTTGAGCCAACAACGATTTGGGCATTGACATAAATGAAAAATTACATAAATACACATCTTATTTTACCATAATCTCTAATATTTCCTACAATTTTAAAAAAGTTACAAAATTCTCCTCTCAGATACATCCTTCCCCTCTCGGATACATCTCCTTATCCCCTGTCAGATACATCCCTCCCATTAAGTAATGTATCATTTGTAATATGTGAGCTATGTATTCATAGGTTTCTTGAGGACCTGATGTATCTGAGATCCTATAAATTTAAGGGATTTTAATAATTTGGGAAATAATAGGTTTGATAGAATGTAATTAACTCTTAATACTATGAGATTTATGTAATTTTTACGATATAAATTGCTCATGGGCTAATTCGGGGGTAGCCCATTTTAATCCGTGAAATAAACTTGCCCAAAATGTAACCCATTATTCATGAAGGAGCCCAAATCTAACCTGTGAAGATGTATAGGCCCAATTTGCAGCTGAAGGTAATGTCGACAAGTCTTGTACCTTGAAATATGATTTATAGAACTTGTTTTCCACACTTTCGTCAGGAAAGTCATTTTTTCTACTTTTAGAAATTTATTTTCCTAGAGAAAATGTTTTCTAAAGATTTTGACCAACAAATATAAGAGAATTGAAAAATATTTTCTGAAAAGGTTTTCCTTGGTATCGAACACAACCTTAATCCATTAAAGTTGGGGGATTATAAGTTTGGGTGTGTCATTAAATCACTAATATATTACCTTAATTTACTTTAATCATAAATTAACTTAGTTTATTTTAATCCACTCAAATTTTGTCTGTTTAATAGTTTAGTTGTTTGGGCTAAATTCATTTATACAAAACTTTATCAAAATATTAATAAATTTTTTATATAGCCATACAAAAAAAAGGTATTTCTTCTTATGAGTTCTTTTTTTTGATAATTGAACAACTTATATTAAAAAAACTAAAATTAAAAATTCAGGAAATTACACCCAATAACATTTAAAATGGGTGGTCTTGAATTTTTAGCCCTTGCTTATCTTTTGGTCCTTCAAAGTCAAAATTAACTTATGAGGCACAACTCGATAAATTTAAAGTTCTATTCATAAAGCAAGTAATGTCAAAAATTGAAAACCGTTCATCTCTACCGTTCATTTTTGTAAAATACACATCATAAACATGAGTTGACCAACCTTTGGGCAGGGATTAGATAGTGACCATTCATTATTTAAGCTTATTATGATCCGTTTAAATTCGCTCAGATCATTCATTTGCCGCACGTATAAAAGGATAAATCAAATTAATGGATACCACACAAATTGCAATGCCTTGTTCCTTTTTAATTTTTCAAGTAGTAAATTGATATTGACATGAGTTTTGAGAGCATATTGACATCTAAATATTGAAATTCAAACTATAGTACCGTAAATAAAGAATTTTGCATCAATTATTTAATGATAATAATTATGATAACGATAATAAATAAATATGATTATTTATAACTAACACTTTATATAAATATTGTTAGACTTTAGCAATTCTGAAAACAACGCACAAGTTTTACATTGTTTTAACGTACCTAAAAGATTTTTTGTTTCTATATAGTTCAATTTGGTCAAATGTGGATTGGAACATTTTTATTATGGGCTATGGCAATGCCGTGGTGGAACAGAACATTAGTTGTCACGATATAATAAACTTTTTCTTATAATTTTCACACTTACAATTTATTTTAAGTTACGATAAAGAACTAAGTGAAGAGATAAGTATTATACAAGTTACATTTAAAAAATCATGCATGCATCTCGTAAAGCATTGAAGTGAGACTCTAAATAAATATCAAGAATACAACTTTGATATCGAATCGTAAGACTAACTTAACCTAAGAGCTAGTTGAGGAGGTGAAAATTTTGTTAGTTAGAAGAGACTACCCACCACTTAAAATACCAATATGAAATTCTTCACAATTACAAATCGATGTGTGATCGATTAGAATTACTTGTTATTATTCTCTTTTAAATGATCTAATCATGTACATTATCTATACATAGAGACTAAACTCATATAATAATTAAAGAACTTAAGTTCTTTTACATTGACAGTAAGTATAATGAATTTCTTACAAAATCAATCTAGTGTAATGATATTTTCACATAATCAATTAACGTAAGTTTGTTACAATAGATTACTTGTGTAGTTATGTTTATTTGTTCTAGTCTATGAACAATGCTAGTATTGAATAGAGTTATCTACGATTATATTTTTAATTAAGTTATCTGATTGTAGAAATATTTATACATCATCTACATAAAATTTAATCTAATTTTAAACTCGAAAATAATGAAATTTCATTCCATGTGAAAGCATCACAAAAAAAAAAAGATTTGAAAGAATTAAAGTTGTCTATAGGCCTAAATGGTCCAGGTGCAGGTATGTGTTGCTATTGTCTACTCTTCCTTGTGTTCACATACAATTCCTTAAATTTTCTAATTTCTTTCGGTGAAAAATTACATTATAGATATAAACTTAATTTAGTTATTTATGTATAAATATTAAGTTATGAATCCCACTTTAGTTTTGAGCCGAAGGGTTTAGTGTTTACCTCATTATTATGAATTTGATTGTTGCTAGAGACATTTTTTGACCTTTTTGAACTTACTTGCCGAAAGTTACGACTCCACCTTTGCCTCTAGATAAGGTTGCAAATTGTATACATATATGTATAACTTGTATATTTTCTTTTTTAAAAAGTGCATAATTCAAATGGATACAATAAAATTGTACACTTTGTAGATTTTACGCTCTAAAATTAAGATATAACCTTTTGGCAGATTAACAAAAGATATAATAGGCGTTTGACCATATATTTTAATTAAAAATTTATTTTAAATTATTAATTTAGTTTAAATATCTTGTGCGAGTAAATTCTTTACCAATATACAATATCAGTGTGAACTGAAACTCAATTGTAAGAATTATGGGAGAGGTATGGAAAGCATATATAATGTCTATTAATGGTATAGATATAATGAACAATTAATTAATGAGGGAAGTACAAGTCTGAAATCGACAGTGGCCAATAATTCAATTAATCAAGACTTTAAAAAATATAATATATCACACATTGCATTCATATGAACCGTTTTATTTTATTTAATGAACCTTATATAATAATGAACTCAATAATTACTTCCTTAATTTTAAATTATATGTTTGTTACACGTCTCTTGCAAAATAATAGTAGTTACAAGGTTTTTCTTCATTATTTCACCCTTATTTATATTTTAAGATATTATAATTTAGTTAACCAAATTTTTAGAAGATTAAAAGTGCTTTTTATTTTAAAAATAAGGTATAGAAAATAAGGGTTTTTGAGAGTAACAAAAACTGTTTTTCATAAAGCTTAAAACGTGATTTTCTCCTTAAAATGGTTTTCTAAAAACACTTTTGAGAAAAATATATACACATAGAAATTACACTTTAAGTTTGACCAATCACTAATTGTTGCTCTAAAATGCTTTTTAAATTTATCAGTCAAACACAAACTACTTCTCACAAAAAGTATTTTTCTGAAATCACTATTGAAAAAGCCCCTTTTTAAAATAAAATGATTTTAAAAATTTGATCAAACCGGATAATCTCTTTATTCAATATTTATTCTATTAAGATATTTATAATCTTCAAGAACAACTACTAGTAAAAATAAAAAAAATTATCTTAAACTTTTAAAATAATAAATAATTATTTTTAAAAATCACAAAAAATAATCTAAGCCAGGGCGTATTCTAGTATCTTAATACAAAGAACTTACTTTATTGACAACTTTCCATCTTCCAAGATTTGAGAAAAGGTTCTCTAAAAGGAATAAAAGTAAAAATGTTTCCTTAAACTCAACCCAAATCAACATATTAAAATAACATTATTATTATTATTATTATTATTATTATTATTATTATTATACTAAATATACTTTAGAATATACCAAAAATCAATAATTGGCATCTTATCAATTGTGTCAACATCATAAACACTAATAAAGGATACAAAATCCAAATCATATTATAATATCAAGCTCCTCAATTTCACACTTTAAAAAGTTAGATTGTTCACATCTTTCATTTAGTATTCTTTTCCTATAAATAAAACCCCCAAATCACTTTATCAAATCACTACCAATACAAAAATTAATATTTTTTTGTACAAGCAAAAAAAAATATGGCTTCTAATTCAGCCTTTTCTCTGTTCTTGATTTTCTTGATTATTACACAATGTTTATCAGTCCTCAATGCTGCTACAGATTTTGACTTTTTCTACTTTGTTCAACAGGTACACATCTAATTTGTTTAGTTGATTCATTTTTTTTTATTTTTTTTTACGAGTGGAGTCTGGAGAGATTAAAATATACGCAGATTATTGTATCCCTACTTTCGTGGGGTCGAGAGATGTTTCGGATATAAATTTTTTTATAATCAATATATGTTTTTTTTTTCTGTTTATGTAGTGGCCAGGATCATACTGTGACACTAAACAAAGTTGTTGTTACCCTACAACTGGAAAACCAGCAGCAGATTTTGGAATTCATGGACTTTGGCCTAATAATAATGATGGGACTTATCCATCAAATTGTGATCCAAACAGTCCTTATGACCAATCTCAGGTATTCAATATTCTAGAAACATATTCTTATTTTAATTGATTTTATCAGAGTCGAATTCAAGATTTAAATTTGTGGGGTTAGTCATTAGGTTTTTAGTACTGAACTCGTTATGTTTTTGAATTACGGGTTCATAGTTTAATTTTTTGTTAAAAATTTAGTTTTTTTTCCCTACTATTTTTCTGTTATTCGTGTTTAAAATACGAGTAAAATTCATAAAATTCCGGGGGTGGATCTTAAAGGAAGACAAGAGGTTTAAAGTACAAGGTTCACAAGTATGACCAAAATGATATTTTTTGTTGTTATATATGAATTGTTGAATCTCGTTCGCATAAGAAAAGATTCTAGTGGTTCAATTCAGTTTCCTTCGCCAAAAAATTAGACGGCATATATATGACAAACATGAATTCACTTGGTTATATATGAATGGTTGAATTCCTTGATATAAGAAAAGACTCTAGTGTAGTTATAAACAAGGTTCAAGATTTTCTTTAGATCACAAGTTCAACTCATAGGTGTGATGGTTCAATATTTTTTTGAATTTCCTTCGATAAATTTCTGATTTCGTTACTATGTACTCACAAGTTCTTGAATTGACTCGACAGGTTTCTGACTTAATTAGTAGAATGCAGCAAAATTGGCCAACACTAGCATGCCCAAGTGGTAGTGGCTCAACATTTTGGTCACATGAATGGGAAAAACATGGCACTTGTGCTGAATCTGTTTTCACAAACCAACATGCTTATTTCAAGAAGACTCTTGATCTCAAGAATCAAGTTGATCTTTTGTCAATTCTTCAAGGTGCTAACATTCACCCTGATGGCGGATCTTATGATTTGGTCAACATTAGAAATGCAATTAAAAGCGCGATTGGATACACTCCTTGGATCCAATGTAATGTAGACCAATCGGGTAATAGTCAGTTATACCAGGTTTACATTTGTGTTGATGGCTCGGGTTCAAATCTCATCGAGTGCCCTATTTTCCCTGGAGGGAAATGTGGCACAAACATTGAGTTCCCAACATTTTAAACTAGTGTTTGTTCTTTTAGCCTTATTTCATATGCCTAAATTTGTTGTTTTTCCTTTGTACTATTTCTTGGTTAGTAATATAATACATGTTCTAATCATTGGAAAAAGGTTATATGCCTTGTTTGGATGCAATAACATACTAAAAATTGT
This sequence comes from Solanum acaule, assembly GCA_036250505.1. Lineage (NCBI taxonomy): Eukaryota > Viridiplantae > Streptophyta > Magnoliopsida > Solanales > Solanaceae > Solanum > Solanum acaule. Next base: position 16,866 of record JAJOOR010004591.1, read on the forward strand.
CGTTTGTTCTTAGTACTCAACACTAAAATATATTATTATTAAATTTTTAATATATTTTGTTTCAAATGGGACAACTCAATAGACAAAAGGTCATAATTTAAATCGTTATACACGAAGTCGGGGACGTAGATAGTAAGGTGATAAGTTTTTGTTTGTCATGAAATTTAAATTGTATAAATAAGACATATAGTAACTTTTGGGGTTAAATTAAGTAGATTAATACCGTTACAACTAGTAAAGTGACATTCTTTTATTCGTGGCAACTAGAACAAGAACAATGGTGCCGTGTACGTTGTTGTCATTAGTCATTACCTTAGAAACGTTATATAGTAAATAATGTAACTGAAAAATAATATGGAAAGTATGTTGGGACAGATTATTTGACCAGACACGTGGCAAATGAAGAGAGTATTCAGTAAAACGAGAAGTCAATTAATGTTAATCAGATCAAAAACTTGTTTGACTTTCAAAAATTAGCTCTCAAAAACTTGTTTCATTCACACTGGACATCAGAGGTCCGGAGTGATCCGTCTATATAGACTTGGAGGTGTGCCTCAGATAGATGATAATGCAAATAACAATCAAATTTTGAGATATTCATAATTTCATATTGTAACCATAATTTCTGTAACGTTTGAAATAGATAAGAATAACGAAAACAGTTAGACCTATCTCATTCTAAATTCCCCTTACTCACCTTCATTTTGGACATTTGAATACACCTTATTACACATTTTATACATATTTTATTGTTCAATTGTTGATAGCTTTTTAATTTTTGCCATTTTGATCGAAAAGCTTAATAATAATCTTATCATTCCCTCCTTATTCTTATTTCAATTTGATCATCTCTTTTGCTATTTCCATTACGTTATGTTCATTACATTAACAATATGAAAAGGATTAACTGATTTTGAATTGATTACGTTGTTTGTGACCTCACAATATAATAAATGAACTTTAGGTTATACGAACTTCTCTTGCTCGTTTTGGAAAACGATTTGTTTCTCTTTTCCTTTTTAATTCTTTCTAACAAATTTCCCAAACTTAATATAGACACTTTTTTTTTATTGGTGTTTGATATTCATATTGAAGTTCGATTACATATATACCTTTTTTTTTGTCAAAATGCATTTCAATAATAATAATAATAATAACAATAAAGAAGTTAATGTTAAAGAAGAAAATCCTGTGTGGTCGCAAAATGTACAAGTGTAGACTCAATTAAAGTCCATTAATTTGATACATCTATTTAGTAGTTTTCCTGAAACAAATTTATTGCATGTTTGACTACGTTTTTAAAATTAAATTATTTTTAAAATTGTTTTTTTATTAAAGTTTTTAACAAATCATATTTTTATGAGAAACAACTTGTATTTAAACAATAAATTTAAAAGTGTTATAATCCATTGCATTGTGTGGATTATCCATTAGATTTTTATTCAAGAATTAATTGGATTCATGTATGGGTGCTTCGAAGGTGATAAGAACCTTAGGGGATAACTATGTATCTACTACTTTGGTGACCTTTGGGAGTGATATCTCAACACTATAAATAGAGATATCACTCACCATTTGAAATACACTTGAATAAGAAGAAAAGTCATCTTTTTTATCTCTATATCTTGTCTTCTTCTCTTTATTATATTATTCTGAGCTTATATTTTATAACAAAAAGACATTATTAAGCAATAATTAATATTCGTCTAAACTTTTAAAAGTGTTTCTTAGTATTTTTTTTTTCCTCAAATGTGTTTTTAGCAAACAAACTACACATTTTTTAGTTTCTGCTTCTGCTACTTTTCCGAAGTACTTATTTTTTTTAAATAAAAATTTGGTCAAACACTTTAATTTAGCCTCGCAAAAATTTGCCCAAGTAGATTATTACTTCCAACAATATATTTAATCTGTATAGATCGAAAACATTTTATAAAATTTCGGAACAGATCGAATTAGTTGATCTTAAAGAGGATACGGACCACCGGATAATAAAAATAAAAGAGAGAGAAAGAGTGTGTTTTAAATATGAATTTTGCTTGTTTGTTCCGTTACTTTTGCAGGTCGCGAGACGGCAACCTTTTCTTTACTATATATATATATATATATATATATATATATATATTAGCTAATAGAGTCTTTATATATAGTTTTATATATAGTAGGTGGACGAAGATTTTATGGTCAAACGCGCTAAAGCGTTTGTGAACAAACATTTGATCTAGTCGTCTAGGTGTGTTTTGCTAATCATTAGGTGATAGTTTAGGTAAAATGTTCAAATTCTCAATAGTTTAGGATATGAAGCTCATAATTGAGATAATTTAAATGTGTTTGTTAATCTTAATTCTTATTTTAACGTTAGGTGAATTCAAAATTTGAAAATTATAAATTCATATAACGATCTCAAACTAATCAGTGTAAAATGATAAGTGAGTTCATTATCAATTTATATATATTTAGTGGGGCTTAATACATATATTTGCTTACATGATATCTGTTGCTGGTGGAAGTGACAGATATCCCGTGAAATTGGTTGAGGTGGACAAAAACTGACCCGAACACCACGGTCATAAAAAAAATATAAATATTTGCTTCTAAATAAAATAAAATTCATGTCAATCTATAGTGTATAATTAACAACATTAATTTATTAAATTAATTTACTTAATAAATACCTTTTAAAGAGAAGCACAAGTTAACTTAGGCCAGGTAAAATGAAACAAAGGAGTATATGATGAATTGATTGAATCTCACATGCATCGGTTTAAGATTTTTTTTTTTCCATTGATCTAATTTTTAAGGTGTGAGTTATAAGGTTCAAAATTAAATTTGACATAATATAAGAGTCAAATCCAATTCAATGGGCCTTCGGATAAGGGGGTGGGGTGGAATGCTCTAGTATCAATTGAAGGGGTGTTTGTGTGTGAAAATACCTCTAAACCATAAATGTGTACGCACTAGATCGGACAGTGAAATTTCAAATATAGAATATTCTTGAATAAAATAAATCTCACATTTGTTAGGAATGAACTCTCTAGACGATCATCTCTTCTTGAACTAGCTTAAATAAATCTCTTCTTATTGAATTAGATCCAAAACCTAATTTATCATATTTATAAAAATGGTATAGTTAAGTTTCAATAATTGTGGAGAATCATTTCTAACATATATTAAAGCAATATATTAACCCAAAGGGATCGAAGACATGTTCCTATACTTTGCTATTTAATTTGTTAATTATAAAAAGTCATAAAAGAATAATCTGCAGAATTAATGAAACACTGCTTGTTAATTAAATTGAAAATTATAGAATTGACTTTAAATGAGATATACACAACCAAGTTGTTTGGTAGATTGGATCGGGCCTATCACCTAATTTTGATCTATATTTATTCTGTTCATTTAACAAAAACTTATACTTAATTAAGTCTTTGAAGAATTAAAAAAAATTGACCCAATAAGAAATTAAGTAAAATAATTGAATTTTTTGTCCAAAAATGTCAGAAAAATGGAGTTTTATCAAGGCATGTCACGATAAGCTTCTCAAAACTATCTAATAATATTATATAATGAGCCACTTTGGTGGCGGCTAAGTAATTGATTGAGCAAAGAATTTTTCAAATAGAGTTTCTATTTTCTATATTATTTACACGCATTTTTCAATGGAGCTCATCACATTGAAATGATATTTACAAATAATTACTTTAAAATGAGATTTATCTTAAGAAGGTTCTTATAAGCTTCGTTAATTCAAGATTAACTTTTACAAAATGAAAGATTAAAACATCTTCCCAACTACTAAGTACTTAACAATAATTAATTATAGATTTGGCAGTTTATGACATTAATAAAAATTACTGCACTTTGATTCAGCAAATAAATTTCATTGGTTGAGTGCCTCTATAGTCTAAAGTTAACCTGGGTATCCTTATCTTCTTTTGTGTACGCAAATAAATAAATCAATGAATGGTTTTTTCCTTTTTAACCCTCTAACATATGAAATACATTAACCTAACTAATTAAGATTTACATCATAAGATTCATTTTAAAGATAAAGTGCTCCGTTGATTCATTTTAAGGATAAAGTGCTTCCGTTGATGATCAATCACCTAACCTATTAAACAATTAAAAGATTTGCTCCGTCCTATTCGGAGAATGACCCATATGATACGACTTAATCAACTATCCTCGTAATTCATATAAGATTTTGACCGGATTGAATTAAGTTTCTTAAAGTATGTTTCTTATCTCTCCCCTCCCCCTTTGAGCTTATTCACTTATAGGGTGATCCTTACTCTTACATTCAAGTATTTGCTCGTCATTTAGGTTCAGGAGTAAAATTATATTTATGCTCATTGCACTAACGAGAACTTCTAAATATTCAAATTCGAACCCAAAACCTCAATTTTAAGAAACACTTTAATATTCATTGGCTATGTATGAATTTGAAATTTTCTTGCTTGATGAAAAATCACAAGCTACTATTATTCAAACGTAGCTCAAGCTGTACGTTTCTTTACTTAACTTCCAATTGAACTTAATTCCCAACTAGAAAAAAATAGTTAAATTTCTTTCTTTTTTTCAATTGAAATATTCCTTTTAGATATATACTTATATTTATATTTACAGGTTGATTGATTTACAACTTAATTAGGAATCGATCTGACCCCTTCGTCCAAATTAACAATCAGCTTAATTCAGAAAAAATATTCCAAGATAATTATCAACTTAGAAATCCAAGACTAAAATTAATAATGACACGATATTTAACTTTTTTTATTATTATTTCCACTACTTTGTAAAGTGTAAACTATACCTTGTCTTTATTACTTTTCTTAATGAATATCAAAAGATTTAAAAGAAAGTTCAAATAGGATAAATAATTTTTTTTTAACAAGAGAATGGGCGTGCGCACATATATAGGTGTAAGAGGAGCAGATTTCAAAATAGATTGAGTTAATAAATAAACTGATTATTATATTAAATGCCCCCAAAATTACATAGGCTGAAATGAGCTAAAATGCGGATCAAAATTTAAATGGGATGGGTGTGCGCACATATAGTTTTTCAATAGCTAATAAAATTATTATTTTTCTTTGTACAACAATATAGAACATATAAAAATACGCTCCTTAAAAATATATAGAGAAAAACTTTTTTACCCAAGATATAAACACAAGTTAAAATGGAATGAAATAATAAATAAATGTAAGAGTAAATTAGCACTAAGATAAATTATTAATTTCATGACAAATTGTAGCACATCTATTACAAGCATAGGGAAAACTCCGATGGAAGAGAGTAGAACATAAAAAATACTAAAAAAGATAAAATACACTAGACAAATCCAACCCAAAAGCTCGACTGAGAAATAAATCATAGAAATCATAATTAATTAAAATTAAATTTTTCATGAATAAAGACAAGTAAAAGCCGATAAATTAATGCGTAAACACCAAAAATTAAAACATGAAGACAAATAGCGACAACTAGGAAATCAACCATGTACTTTAAGGTGTAAACGCAACAATATGAGAAATAAAAGTATAATTATGCTAACACAATTAAGCACATGGCATATACACAACAGCACATTCCTTCACAACGTGTCCGAATTTTGCCTATAAATTGAGACATAACTATATCAAACTAAAAATACCAAATATATTTTCTTTCTATTTTACTCACCCAAAAAGAAAATTCAAAAGTTTATTGTAGTAGAAATTAATTATTATTATTATTATTATTATTAAACTAGAAAATGATGAAATCTCAAAAATCATTGTTGATTAAGATTATTGTTGTACAATGTTTGTTAGTTCTTTGTGTTGCAGCACAAGACTTTGATTTCTTCTATTTTGTTCAACAGGTTTGTCCTCTTAACTCTATTTTGCATACGTATCGAGCAGTGGAATCAGGAATCGTAACAAGATTCAAATTAAAAACTTTGAACTTGTAACTTAAAGAGTTTTTAGAATATCTTAGCCACTACAATAATAACATCACTTATAGCATTATATAACAAATTTTTACGTTATCAAATCATCTTAAAATTTCGTTATGATATTATAGTGGCCAGCGTCTTATTGTGACACGAGGCGTAGTTGCTGCTATCCTACTACTGGAAAACCAGATGAAGATTTTAGTATCCATGGTCTATGGCCAAACTACGAAAATGGAAAATGGCCACAAAATTGTGATAAGGAAAGCTCTTTGGATGAATCTGAGGTATATTCACAGTAATTTTCAAACTTTAGCTTTGAAGTAGTCTAGCTATAGTAAGCAATAAATTATTATATTAGGCATATGTCAATATCATTTTCAACTTGTACAAATGGGGTCTTTTATATATTGTTAAAGTCTTCCCTAATAGAGTATATAAAAAAGCATATAATCTATGTATATCTCCTAGAAAAAGAAATAGTGAATTTATTAATTGGCTATTTGTGCGACGATTCCATTATTTTTAGACTTGTTCTTATGGTATATCCCCCATTCCGTTTATTTAACGAAAGAGTATATGATGCTTTTTAATAAACTAAAAAGAAAATTGTGTCAAATCTTGATTAATCAACTATATATGTTGTTTTTATAGTACTTTTCACGTAACATTTAAATATGTAGATTTATTTTAAAAAAACATGAAGAATCATATATGTTAGTTTATTTTAAATATGTAGATTTTATTTTAAGAAAACATGAAGAATCATATATTAGGCTTAAACATGAAGAATCATACGTAGGTACTTTGACCTATCGGATTAGTTAAAATAATTAATCAACACATACAAAGATGACATTTCAGAATAAGTCTTAATTTTCATTTTGGTTCCGCGGGTTGTTCGATATTCATATTAGAGTCTGACTAAATTCGGATTCGTGTCGGGAAATCCCTAATAAAGACAACTATGTACCTAGCGAGACTCGAATATGAGACCTTTGGTAAAGGATTTGATAAAGAATGAAGAAGTACTTACCATTCCACCAGTACAACCTATATTGGTAGAATTAGTCTTAATTAACCTTCATCACGAAAAGGATTAAAGAACTGCTAGGGGTCAACTTCTAAGTTGATTCTTTCAACTTTTAGATTAATTACAAAAGAGATTGATACCTGCCAAAATGAAACTGAGTTAATTAATTCAACTTTAGGTACAAAGGTTCTTTTGTTTATCTTTAATATTTAATTACTTATACAGTACTCCCTTCGTCTCATATTAATTGTTTCACAATACTTGTAATTTTACAAAAATTAAAATAAAATTAATTATTTTTATGCCATTTTATCTTTAATATTAAGTGTTCCTTGAAAATAAATATTAGTTAGAGTGCAATTAATATGAGAGAGAAAAAAGGATAAAATAGTAAATACATTTTTTTTATTTATGATTCTTTAAGGAGCCTAGAAAAAAATATGATAACTAATATGAGACGGAAAAATAATATGCATGCATGTTGTCAAGTTGGTAGTGTTCTACTGAATAATTGAATTAGATGAATTTTTATTATTATTTTCTCTTTTGACAAAAAGTGTAATATGTTATTCCTACTTTTTGGTGCCCATGTTTCCTTGCTTAGACTTCTTGTTTTTAGGTATGGATTTATACATCCACTTACATAATTTTGCTTCTACGAAATGTTTTTCTTTCCTCGTATTAATTATATTTCTACTTCAAGATTTTGTAACTAATTTAAAATTTTAAGTCTATATAACTTAAATATTTTATAAATAATAATTCTCGACTTGAGACTTGTTGCTTAGAACCCATGTTTAATTCCTTGCTTAGTTGTTCTTGTTTTTAGGTTGTTGGACATGATGGGATATTGCATTTGCTTCTACGAATGTTCTTTCTAAGTGGTCATTTTGGGTTCGAAAAGTATTTTTAAAATTTTTCATGTTTGGTAGATTAAAAAAATTGAAAAAAATATTTTCTTTAAGAAAATAAGTTTCATAAAAATGAGGAAAATATTTTATTAGTGGAAGTGGGGATCGCAAACAAATTCCACAAGTGACATTTAACTTTTATTGTGTCCTCTCCATCCTCTAACATGCGTCATTTTCAACCCCCATCTCTACCTCCCCACACCCACCTCCCATTATACTTATCTAGATTATATACAAATATTTTTAGGAGTAATATTTTTGCCGAAATCATGTACATACATTGGTAAGTTTGTCATGAAAATATTTTTCTTCGTACCGAACACACCCTTTGACTTATTGAGTTGTATTTATGAATGTTTCTAATCCAATATTTCCCAATAAAACCATGCTTAATTACCAAGTAAAAAATTCATGCAAAGCTAATTATTTTATTTTATTTTGTATGTTGTATATATGCAGTTCTCAGATCTTATAAGCACAATGGAAAAGAATTGGCCATCACTTGCTTGCCCTAGTAGTGATGGTTTGAAATTTTGGAGTCATGAATGGCTAAAACATGGCACTTGTTCAGCTCTTAACCAACATGCCTATTTCCAAACTGCACTTGACTTCAAGACCAAATCTAACCTTCTTCAAAATCTTAACAATGCAGGTAAATATATATATTACAGAGTTTAGCTTCTATACACTGATGTGTAAAATAATTTGTATAGTGTTAGGTCACTTAAAGATAACTATAGGCAATCTTCTAATATAAGATAACTTGAACTTATAACTTTCTATACGATGTATAAACACACCCATTGTGTGTGAGAGAGATATATTAGCAATGTTCATAATAAATTAGAATTATGTTGTTTTTTATTAAGTTAATAGTCCATCAAAAATAACTTTTTTAGTTTACAAAGATAGGGATAAGGTCTTGCATATAGACTTCACTTTCTTCAAATTCACTTATGAAATTACACTGAATTATTGTTGTTAAATTTGCTAACTTAATTTTGTGTTGATTATTAATTAGGGATTAAACCAAGGAATGGAGAACATTATAGTGTAGAAAGCATTAAAAAGGCAATTGAAGAAGGAGTTGGACACACACCATTCATAGAGTGCAATGTTGATTCACAAAGGAACCATCAATTATACCAAGTTTACCTTTGTGTGGATTCTTCTGCATCAAAATTCATTGATTGCCCAATTTTCCCACATGGAGGAAAATGTGGTGCTAAAATTGAATTCCCTTCTTTCTCCTCAAATGATGGCCATGATGAATTTTAATTATTTTTTTAACTAATTAATTCATCATGATCATATTCTTGATCTTCTATGTTGTATTTTTAATTGAAACCCTTTCATATTTGTACTAATAAAATTTCATTCCAAGGTAACAACATGTCAAAAATATATTTAGTGAAAAAAAGGTCAATATTGACTCTAATTTGTTCGTTTTGTTTTTGGCTCAAAGTTATCCTATCGTTAATGATGTAATTCACTTTTGCATATTAATTTTACCTCTAAACTATTCGAAATAGGATAACTTTATCTGAAGTTTTCAAGAGAATCAAGAAATTGCATTTTAAATATTGATAAACTTACCTAAATTTCATTAGTTTAGGAGTTAAATTACTTAGATACATTATAGTTTGCAATATTACAAATCTTACCAGATTTTGATACGTCCAGATACATGTATCTTGATATATATGGGTCAAAATTAGGTATAATTTGTTCTAAATACATTGTATCCAAGTGGAATTCACATGTATCTGGGATACAGAACAAATCTCGCTCACCTCCTTCCCATCTCAGCCGCCACTCTCCTATATATTTGGTATTCCAGATACATGCAAATCACACTAGATATGTAATTCGCATGTATCTGGGATACATGATTATCTCGCTTGCCTCCCTCCCGAACTCGCTCGCCTTTCTCCTTATTTTATTTTAGTGTATCTGGTAGCAAAAATACATGTATCTAGGTGTATTTTCCTCAATGTATAATAGAAAATTCTTAACTAATAATAAGATACGTAATTATTTAATATATATATATATATATATATATATATATATAATATGAATATATATCTAATAAGGTAGTTTTCCCATGACGTTATCTGAAATTTCATCGAAGACAATCAAGCAATTACATTTTAAACATTTTGTTGGAGTGACTTGAGAGAAGCCCATATGAATTTGCCCAGCATTTAGCCCAACAATCAGCTCAGCTCAGGCAGCCCACATCTTTGTTTTCCTTATTTTGGTTACATTGTATTTATTCATTTTTACCAATTTTATCTAAAAATATAAATATTGCTAGATCTTTCTAAATGTGTATCAAAGGGGAAAGTAGTGTGGCGGAATCTCTAGTATTAAGTGTTTTAGTGAGATCTATTTTTAACTGGGGAAATATAGTCAAACCCTCCTTTTATTCTTTGGAATCGAGTGGACAACAAGAATTAGAATTAACCTATATAACATTTGTTCCTATATAATTGACATTTTAGAAGCAAAACCTCTCGATCCTGCCTCCTCGTGTGAAAATGCTTTTCGTGATCTCTATCTCTATCTCACCAGCTCTTTCTTCTCTCTTTAATAGGTTTGAGGTAGTTCAAGTCCCATGCCATTTTTTTCAATAACTTAAATTAAATTCTTATTTAAGTTCCCTTCAAAAAAAAAAAATTATATTATTCTAACCTTTCAAAATTAGCATCTAATTACCCAATAAGTTGAGTAAAAATAGAATTCCTTTGGGCGACTTTATATATATTGAACAATATTCTATGTTAATACAATTAGCTTCATTCATGTATACAAATGATAAAAAAAAAAAAAAAAGGTATACAGTGTAACACATACCTTGAGCAAGTCAATTTTATTTTAGACACACATATATATATTATCAAAGTATATGTAAATATTTAATATGGACAATTTTGTGATGAAAAACGATGTTAATATATGCGTGTACGTTCAATTTAATGTTGGTAATTTTATAATATACATGTGGTTCATGTATATACATAAATATAATGAAATTTGTCAATCGAATATAAAGTAAATTTGTTATATACATTCGGTTCAAGTATATACTTTTGATGAATTTACTACAACATAGACAAAATATATTGTAAATATTTGATTCTAATATAAAGTAAATTTGTTATATACATTTGGTTCAAGTATATACTTTTGAAGAATTTAATACAATATAAACAAAATATATTGTAAATATTTGATTCAATAATCCATCCAAACTTTTTATTTTGATAAGATTTTTCTCGAATGATATATATAATGTATTTTAATTTTTTTTTCGTACTTCTTAACCATTAAAAATCTAATCTTCATCTAAAGAGATTATTCAAGCATCTTTTAAGAAGAATGTATTTGTTTTAATATACATTTTAAGTCCACTCATGTGATATTGAAAGTGAATATAGCACAAAAGGAGCAAAACACATATCTTTAAGAAGAAATTTCTTTAATGAAATTTTGTGGTTGAATTATAATGGTATTTATGTATAATGCTCTAATTTAACAAAGAAAAAATTAACCTGGTTATACATATTGTTGACAATATCTTTGGAGTGACAATGATTGAGCTATAAACCACCTAATAAAATAGAGACTCTCCCATGTAAGGATCTTGACATTTATGTTCAATTATAGCATATTGTTAGATTAGTTTTATAAACCTCTATAGTCTATATAAATATTCTACAAATCACAAAAAATTGAAATTAAACGCATTTTGAATAGTAGAACCTTGGCCTAATATATCCAATTAACTTTCATTTTAATTTTCCCATTGGTGTTCTTAATATGTATTATATTCCCACAGAAGATATTGTATTTCTTGTTAAATCTATTATTTATTATCAATCATAGAGTTTTTGTGTTCGTTTTATTTATTTATTTTGGGGGTGGGATAAGGAGAAGGAGAGATGGAGAGGGAATTACAAGCTAGGAAATCGAACCGTTACTAACAAAATGAAAAAAATCAGATAGTTAATCAATTGAACGATTAAAATGGATTAAGATGCATTGAGGGCAATTGAAAAGAAACAAATGAACTCTCTAATTCTCAAAGTAGAGTAAAAACTTGATCATTTGACCTTCTAATCTTCTTCTATTTAATTTTATCTCTAATATTCCTTATTATATATATTTGTCACACATTAACCATATTTTCATGTTCATCTGGAAAAAGCTTATTTAATTTATTATAATTAGATACAGTAGTTTCCAAACTATGCTAGTTTATCATTGAAAATCTTTACAACACCTAAAATTTATGGACGTAAGAGAAAGTGCCTAAATAGTTTTACGGATAAACAATACAAATTTCATTAGTTTAGAAGTAAATTACTTTTCTTCATGTGAGTTTCAAATATCACGAAACTTATCTGACTTTAGATTCCGTATACATGTATCTGACAAGTATATAATGTTAAAAGAGTAACTTTCACATATAGCAAACATAAAAATCATATTTGTATGTTATAACTATAGTTTGCATAATTGCGCTCCATAACAAATTTTTTGTTTGCTATGGAGCTTTTGATTTGTATAGGGCCAATTTTTTAAGTATACAACTTAACAACTATATTTACACCAATATAACAATACTTTTTTTTTTCAATTATATAGCAATATTTTTTTTTCAAAAGTAGAATATAAATTTTTAAAAAAAATTCCAAATCAGCCACGCTTATCCCGATTTCCATAAATTTCTCCAATAATTTTACCTTCTCTAATTTATTCAAATATGTTAAAAAAAAATAATCGGAACAATAAAATAAATAATAAAAAGAAAAAGAAAAATCAGAAATTAAAGCATGACAACCCACAATTTATTTTTTAATTCCTTAATTTTCTCCCCCTCTTTTATTTACCTTCCATAAAAATCTCTAATATAGTTATTGCTTCTCTCTCATAATTCTAATCAAAATCAGACTCTATACCTTCACTATTCTGAAAGTGTGTTCAATGGATTTTTTTCAGCACGACGGGAGATGGAATGAAACAGGTATTCACCATAATAATTGCTTCGATTATGGTTGTTTTAAAGTATATTTATTGGTTTTATTGATTTTTTTTATAAATATATATATTGTTATAGCTTTATTGATTGGTATTTTTTGGATGGAATTTGTAAAACATAAACTATATTGTTCTCAA
>JAJOOR010004599.1:0-29537 GCA_036250505.1 Solanum acaule
AAGACACATACCAATTTAGGGTCCAAGTGTTTGAGTCATCAGTAAATTATGCCCAGAAAGCTTGAATACATAATGTTCAGGAAAGTTGGTGCGACACGTTAAAAGACCTGCGTTTTATATGACTAAGAAAGTCCTATCATGCCATTCCAATGAAGAAGTTGATATATATGTGTGTGTGTGAAAAACCAATATATATATATATATATATATATATAGTTTGTACATTACACAAGAATAAAAAAAGATAACTTTTTCATGAACAAATAGGTTTAGTATCATTGTTGTAGTAGTAATGTGAAAACCCATGTTATGAATAAATTATACTTGAAACAGGGACGACAACATGCTCAATTCTTGCTAAACAATTTAGTGTAGCCATCTTTAATCTCTCCACTTCTACATGTCATCTTTGCTCATATCTTAATAATCTTTTGAACTTCTGTAACATCAAAGCTGCCAAACAACACTAACAATTCAAATTAGGATACCAAAGATCTCAAGAAACACAAGCACCACAATACTATTATGCTAATTTCACACAAAAATACTTCTTAACTGATTACAAACTTACTTCCAATGAGCCTTTTAACATCATATATAATATGTTCCGAGTTAAGACCTTACCATACTCCCTTGCTTCCCCCTAAATTTACAAAATCACAATTCCATAAACTACCCCAAAAATCTATAGGAAATTTTGCAACTTCAAAAACATTACATGCATATCTTAGTCATCATTCATTGTGAATACCTTATTTGCGTAGGAACCAACCTGTCTTTCTAAGAAACAATAACATAAATACAAATTTGTTCAATAGATTGAAAAAAAAGTAACACCAACCAAGGAAATGTAAAATTGTCATCATATGCATTTATTGGGATCATGTCTTCTAAAAGTCAGTAATCATTCATTCAATGGCTATTTATATTGAAAGTTGAAACACAATTATAAATTTGTTTTTATGATTTATGAGAAATATAAAATAATGATAGGAAGGATAAGATAACATATACATTCATATTCCAACAATTTCAATTATTAAAGGAATAGTTATAAAGATCCTCAGAAGTATAATGTAAGAGATAGTTAATTCATATACTGTTGCCTTCCTATGAGTGCCTGTTCAGTCCCAAAGTACTTTTAAAAAAAAGAAGAGAAATCTGAATAAGTGTTTCCTTCCTATGAGTGCCAGTTCAGTACCAAACTTAAAAAAATAGAGGATCCTGAGAATCCTTCCAACAGGGGTCTATTACAATTTGCAAAATTGCAGGCTTCTTAAGTTAAACTCTATTCTATACTTCTTCTTAAGTTAAACTCTATTCTATACTTCTTCTTAAGTTAAATTCTATTTTATACTTCTTCTTAAGTTAAACTCTATTCTATACTTCTTCTTAAGTTAAACTCTATTCTATACTTCCTTCAAGATTCTATAACTGGTATAATATTTTTCCTATTCTTTTTTTTTTAACAAAAAAATTAACATCATTCAAGGATATTCAAATATGGCTAAACCTCTACTGTCCATTTTATCTAACAGTAAGATGAAAATGAAAGGATTAAGAATGCTTTGACAGTTTAAAACTCAGTTTTGAGATCTACATAAATATAATCTTTAACTTTCATCATTCAGAAAAGAGATCAGATCTTTGATATATTCAAATATATCAAGTGTCAAACCATAACTTTAAGAATTAAGAAGCTAAACAAAGTAGCTACCTTGGGAAAAAAATTGCATGTTGCTGTATGTAAAGTTGAGTTCTTTCTCCTTCATAAACACCAAAAAAGAGTAAGCAAATTTTAGTTTCACATCTTCATTGTTGATGATGTTTATATTTAAATGTTGCTTCCAAGAAAAAACAGGTAATACATTTGTTGGATCTGTATTCAGCCTGCAAAATCTTGAGGGAAAAAAGTTCAATTTTCTAGATTTAAAAGCCAATCATTTATTAACAGAGCAAAATCATTTATTAGAGTAAACATGCACAAAGCTCCATATCATATCTTTCCTTGTAAAAGGAAGGTTGATATTTGATAATGACCAACACAGTCCTTAAATGTACATGAGAAACGGAGGAATAGAAAAAGAAAAGAAGATCAAGGAATTTAACTAAGAAGGTTCAATGAGAGAGAGAGGAGAAATTTGGTTCGACATGAGTAAATGAAACAACACGTGTCTTCACCGCTACAAACATACAATAGATATTTCTGAAAGGGCATTAGTATACAGGGCTTTTCAGATTTCCTCCATACAAAGCTATAGGCTTTTAATAGAAGAATAGTTGAACCAAAGTAATAAATAAATAAAAAATGTAAATAAACCAAGGATTTTACTCCCTCAATGGTAGATGCTTCAACATTTTAAATAAACAAATTCTTTTACTGTCTCACCCTTGAGTTTATAAACTCTATTATCAATGATAACAGAGACATAATATCTCTCTTAATAGACAACAAAACAGATGAAAAAAAGAAGATAAATCTCTGAACAAGAACACTACAAATTCAATGAAGAAGATCAGTGAAAAGGGAAACGATCAAGTTAGAAGATAAACTTACTGATGAAGGAAAGAGAAAGGCATAAGAAAAACAGGATCTAACCTCTACTGCTGAAATCCTGTCCATTTCACCTTTAAACACAACTTTAGTAGAATAATCTTTGAGCATTTTAGAAAATCAGTTGATGTCTCAATAATCATATCTAGCTAGCCTCTTCATTTTACTATGATAAACTATGAGAAACAAATTTTAAGCTCAAAGACAAAATCTAATGCTAAGAGCTCCTAAATTTAAGTGCAAATAGTGAACATCTTAGAAAAGATAACTATCAGTGAAGTAAGTAAAAACTTACTGCATTTAAAAGTATGTATTGACAATACAACCAACTCTTGAAATGATTACTATTTTTATTTATCGATCAACAACGTCAACAACGTATCTGGTACATCGGAAACTTTGGAGATCAATGAAATTTCTGTATTTGCCTTTAAGTTTAATATCATAAGTGCAATTGTTCAAAAATAATAATAAGAGAACTGCCATTCACCCAAAAATAGAAGGACATAAGAACTGTAGTCATAGAGAAAGGAGAACAAAAGAGGAGGCATAAACTGACGACAACTCATCCAAACCATCCCACAATGAGCCAATGTAATGGAGTTGGCGAGAATTACCTTAGAAGAGGAGAAAATGTGTACGTACTCACAACCCAATGCCATTTGTTGATCGTCAAAAGTCATTAATCCTGCAAAAATCAAGTAAAATCATCGAGATATAGTAACGGGATCCAAGTTTTCAATAATCAATAGAACGGAGCTCAGCGTCACAGTTGTGTTATACTGAGAACATATGAAAAGATTATAGAAATGAAGAAGTGGAGACAGAACACTAATTTTTCAAACAAATTTTGATCTTACTACTGTCAACAGAGAGAAAAGGAGAAAAATTAGAAAGTAAAAATTGATATCCTAATAAATAGAATAACATAATCATGTTAACGGGCAAATATATATAGAATTGGACAACCAAGAATTAATAAATTCAAATATTAAAATTATATAAAATCAAATGATCCTATAAAGGAATCCTTGACAATTATCAAAGTGAGAGCCTATAACATCAACCCCAATAAATTAGGGTAGGCTTCAGAATCTTACGGATCATGTTACTCCATTGAACATCCAATTCCCTAACTTATATAATCCACATGCACTGAAATTGTTCACTTGTATAATTTTGAACAATTTCACTCTTAAACCCCTAATTTCCATAAACTGTTGTGGGGTGGAATTTGTGTGCATATATTAATTTTTTGATTGCTTGGTAGTGATATGGGAGGAGAATTTCGCTCTAAACCCAATTTTCAAACTTTGAATAAAAATTTCAAACTCCTACACAAAAATATAAAGTGAAAGCATAAGGACATAAATAAACAAACAAAAGAAAGAGTGGCAACATAACACACCATCAATAAAAAAATTATACACTTAAAAGAGTGCAGAACATAGAAAAGGCATATAGCAATATATATGGACCCGAGATCCGACACTGAAGTTTAGAAACTATAAAAGCAGTAAAGCACAAAGAGAAGGAACCTACTCATAGTATAAAGCTCACCGGGCAAATTAACAATGGAGGAACTTGCATTAACAATGCTGGGTTTTCTGCTCTTGTGTTTTTGTGTTGAAGCATAGTACAGGAAGTACAAGGACCCAAAACAACCCTTGAATATTAGAATCAGGGACTTGATGAATATAATAAGCCTTAAAGAGATAATAGGTCATATTAGCCAGATTGAGAAACATGTAGATTTACCTTAAATCATGAAGAAATATTTCGGCAAGGCATCCCAAACAAACAAAAATCTTGAGGAAACCTTCACAGAGAGATTTAAAGTGTCTACACAAAGAGAAGACACTCAGCAACACATGGATTCGCCATTGAAGAGTTGAGATCTACAAAGAAGAGTTGAGAAAATAGACCAAGCTTAGCAGAGGAGGAGAGAGAAATGTATAGAGAATTGTGAGATGATAGTGCAAAACTTGTACACAAAGTGAAGCAAAATGAGACACGTGTTTATTCATCACTGGAAAAGGGCCAAATTTACTGTACAATTAGTACCACCTTTAGTACAATTAGAAGATGCAGTGTTCGTCCTTTTACTCCCATCCTCCTTTAGCCTTCTTTTGTATAAGTTAGATAATATTTCGTACAATTTGCTGAAGTCAGAGTCTAAATGATTATATGTATGTTGAAAATGTGAATACTGAACTGAAATGCTATAGATGAAAGAGTGATTTTACTTGATACAAATTTTTCAAATCCTCTCGCAATGTGATTCATCCCAACCTTATAACCCAAGAAGGAAGTCAACTTGCTGGGTTTGGTTCTATCATCCTTAGGCATCGGAAAAAAGAAAAAAATTAGATGACGGATAAGGGAAGACTTAAAATATTTACTAAAGAGTAAAAGGTGCAGAAGTTGTAGAGAAGCTAAATCTCCAAACAAAAGAGTAGAAGGTTGCCAATGGTAAATTTCGCATTTATGCAGCTTCTGGTAACTATAAGATCTTGGAACATATTAGAGAACATACATATGTTAATATGTGATAAATTCAAGAACGGAATCCTACTCTAGCTTATTGTCTGCTTTAATATTGTCTCGTATGAGTACAAAGAAACTTATGCTATCAAATAGTTTCTGGTCAATAGATTAACCCTCGATGTACGTGCTTAATGACCTTTATTGATTCATAATTGGAGAAAGAATGGGCAATTCACTTATGAATGTTGTCTTTGTATACGAATCCTTGGCAACAATTGTTTGGCATATGGAGGATGCAAGAAAGCTATCCTTATGATTCACTACTCTCTAATACTATCTCATGAATTAAAACAGATTCATATAATGAAAGATCAATTCAATCAAAATAATGTACACTTAATAAATCAATAACAGACACAAAGATAGACAATCATCAATCACTTAATCACTGGAAGGGTCTAATAAGGGCACAATTAAAAGATGGAAGTATTTCGTGAAAATTTGACAAATTTTACTCCAAAAGATAGATCTCATATCTTCCGTCAAAGTCGAAGCCTTAAAAGATTTTGAAAAAATCTCACCTTCGGAGCATGATCAAGATTCAGGTTCAAATCTAAAGTTCACACATATAGAGACACAAAGATAGACAATCATCAATCACTTAATCACTGGAAGGGTCTAATAAGGGCACAATTAAAAGATGGAAGTATTTCCTGAATCAAATTTGACAAATTTTACTCCAAAAGATAGATCTCATATCTTCCGTCAAAGTCGAAACCTTAAAAGATTTTGAAAAAATCTCACCTTTGGAGCATGATCAAGATTCAGGTTCAAATCTAAAGTTCACACATATAGTTACATATCTTTTAACAACTACAAGTTCAAATTAATCCTGCAGTGTAGCACTTTAAGATATTATTAGGTGAAAAACAGAGCCCTATCCAAAAATAAAAAGATTTATACTATTTCATGATATCAAGTACCAAATATGAAAAAGGTATCAAGTGGCACACTTCTAAGTTAGTCTTGAAAGATTAAAAAACAAAGAAAAAAGGAACAAATTTCACCTAGTACCTTTGCATGTTGTTAGGAACCACGCAAGTACCAAACTTTGTCAACAATCTGCAAAATTTGCATAGCTGCAAGTGCAAACCTGCAAAGAGAATGGAAAATATGAAAAGAACTTGAAAAGGCAAAAGAATATAACAACACGCAAGAGGAAAAAGAAACAATTCTTGTTCTAGAGGTCGGCACAATTCTGACAGAAACTTGAAATTTGGTACTCAGTTTTCGGAAAATTTCTTGCGACTACAACTGCGATTTGTTCAAAATTTTCAGAAAAATAAACAGACGAAAAAAAGAAAAATGCGAACAACTCTTCGACGAAGCTTCTTCGAGATTAATTTGACGGAAGAAAAGAGAGAGAAGGATAAGGAAGTGAAGCCTCAAGGAATTTGGGGACTGTAAGTGAAAACCAGCTGTCTCCCACTAAGGTAAGATGCTATTACGTGTCTGTCAAAAAGTGGAAAATTGTAGGGCATTGAACTATAAAATACATACACGTGGCATTAAACTCAAAATAGGCCGAACTTTATTGTACAATTTATGCTACTTTTAGTACAACTGCATATAGCAGTGTTGGTACATCTCAACTCTCACTTCTAATAAGTAGTAATATATTCCATATGGTTAATGTGACAATAACCTGAAAAGAAATTTAGCTTATCAATTAAAAATTAAAAATTAAAATGACATAGAAAAAGAGAAGTAAACACAAGAATGAGGAAAATATGACAAAATAAGAGTATAATAATTGTTCCACAAAAATTCAGATATTTATAAACAGTTGAAAAAAAAATCCATCTAAAATGGTAAAGATAAAACTATGATACAAAATATCATTCTAATTAGGATCAAAACAAATATTAATTTTTCAAAACAAAAAAAAAGTACCTGAAAATTGCCTAATGATTCACATCAACATGAGGCAATTGGTAAAGAAAAATTACTTTTCCATGATATACATATATATATAGCTAAAGATTTTGAGGATAAGATGAAAAGGTGAAGAGTTGTTAAAGTTAATTTCCAGAAGTTAGTGATCTTAGACATGGGGGAGAGGAAAGGTTGATTGTTTTTACCAATAATTCAATACATTTAATTACACTAATTATAGATAAAGGATAACAAATTTAATTCATTTAACCACACTAATTATAGAAAAATAATAAAGAATAAAGGATAAACACTTTAATTATCTATTTATTTTTTTTATAAAAACGCTTTATCTAATTAACAAATTTAATCCATTTAAACATAACCTTTCTTAAAAGAATTAGATAAAAGCATTTTTATATATAAAAAAAAGAAGTAATTCCTAACAACTTTCTATGAAATAATTTCTAACAATTTTCTATGAAATATTTTTGTCTTTCAAAGTTTGACTTTACACCTTCTTATTTTTAGTATTTAGTATAATATAATATAATTATTACTTAGTATTTAATAATATTTGAATTTAGTGTGAGGGTAATATGGTAATTCAACTTTGCATATTGGAGCTTCCCACTTATAATAATATATGATAATACTAGTTGGATAATTTGGATTATGATCTTGTTGTTGAATATTTCTTTTGTAATTAATATAAATTTAATATATTATATTTTGTTTTGCAAGGAAATAATATTGTGTTAGACCACCCAACTGTTGTAGTAGAAC
This sequence comes from Solanum acaule, assembly GCA_036250505.1. Classification (NCBI taxonomy): domain Eukaryota; kingdom Viridiplantae; phylum Streptophyta; class Magnoliopsida; order Solanales; family Solanaceae; genus Solanum; species Solanum acaule. The sequence goes on from JAJOOR010004599.1 coordinate 7,763, forward strand.
CTAAGAATTGTTGCAACAACTTCTAATAACCGTCGTTATAGCTAATAATAATTAGTTTTAAATCACAAAAATGTGTTGTAGTAGCTTACACACTGTTGCAAAAGATAATATATGCAACAATTTTCAACCGTTTCATTAGACAACATAAACGTTGCAATAGAATGGACTATAACAACGGATGGAAAATCGTTGCAATAGGTCTATCTATTGCAATGGTAAAAGAACCGTTGCAAAAAACCGTTCCCGTAGTTCTATTGCTACGCGAGCTGATGTAGCGGTTCATGAACCGTTGCCTTAGGCCTATTGCGACGGTTTGGATACTTATTGCAACGGTTTTGAACCCGTTGCCATAGGCCTATTTTCTAGTAGTATACTCAGCCTCAGCTGAACTCCTAGAAATAGTGGACTGTTTCTTGGACTTCCAAGAGATTGGTGAATTCCCATGGACTTCCTGGTGTTAACACAAGACCCCCAGTCTACATCACAATAAGCCTGCAATGATCATGTGGATGTTAATGATAACAACACTCCATTGCCTGGTGATTTCTTGACATACTTTACTATTTTGATAGTAGCATTCATGTGGGAAGTCTTTGGAGCCTGCATGAATTGACTCAAGTTTTGAACTACATATATATCTGGTCTTGTGAGAGTGAGATATAATAATCTTCCAATCAACCTTTGATATTCACTGACATCTAATAGCGAAGGATCAAAATCACTTCCAACTAAGTCATCAAATTCAGTAGTAGTAAGCTTCAGGTTCTGCTCAATTGGTGTGTCCACAGGCTTAGAGCCTCCTAATCCCAAATCTGAAATTAATTCTAAAGCATACTTTCTTTGGTGCATCAAAATTCCTTTTGAGTTTCTGGCAAATTCAATCCTAAGAAAAAATCTCAAGCTGCCCAAATCTTTAATTTTGAAGTTATCCTTCAGGACTTGTTTTGCCTCTTCTATCAGTTGTGGACTACTTCCTGTCACAAGAAGATCATCCACATATATGAGTATCACAACCATCCCAGCATGAGTCTTTTTGGTCATAAGAGAATAGTCAAGATGACTTTGTTGAAACCCTGCTGCTAACAAGGCATTAGTCAACTTAACATTCCATTGTCTAGAGGCTTGCTTCAGTCCATATAGTGACTTAATCAGTTTACACACTTGAATTCTTCTCCATTGTCCTAGTGGAAACCTTGGGGCAATTGCATATATATTTCTTCGGTTAAATCTCTTTGCAAGAATGCATTATAGACATCCATTTGTAGAATATCCCAACCTTTTACTGCAGTAATGAATAACATTGTCCTCACTGTGACCATTTTGACAACTGGGGAAAATGATTCTTGATAGTCCAACCCTTCCTTTTGGTTGTAGCCCTTAGCTACAAATCTAGCCTTAAACCTCTTAACTTGTCCATCAGCCTTGAATTTTATCTTATACACTCATTTGCATCCAATAGCCTTCTTCCCATAGGGGAGTGGAACCAGTTTCCATGTCTTGTTGTCCTCCAAAGCTTTGATCTCATCCTTTATAGCTTGAACCCATCTATCATCTCGCGTAGCCTATTGATAAGTGCTTGGTTCTACTTTAACTAAGGAGCTGGCAATGCAACACTGATATGGCCTTGACAAATGGTCATAGTTAATACCGTCAGAGATAGAATAGAGACATTTAGTTTGCTTAGTTATTCCTGATATTACAAAATCTTTCTGCCATAAAGGAGTTTTACTTGACCTTGTTGATCTTCTCTGTTCCTTCTCAATAGACTGAATTATTACATTTTCTTCAGTTGCAGGCATTGTGTGTTCCATGGCAATATCTGGCACAACTGTTGCATCATCTTCTATTGCACCATCTTCTACTACTGCTGGCTGAGATGTTGGAACATCTTCTATGGACCAAGTATCAGCCTCTGTATTGGGTACTATAGGATCTGCGTTCATCTTCCTATTTTCTGTGATCTTCAACACTTGTTGGATGAAAAAGAAAAATGTTCTCAGCAAATATGACATCTCTGCTAATGAAGAAAATATGGTGCTTTAGATCATATAGCTTGCACCCCTTCTGTGTATCTCCATATCCCATCAACACTGACTTGGTTGCTCTTGGACCAAATTTGTCAGTCTTGTGTATTAAAGTAGCATGACATAATCATCATATAACTCTCATATAAGATATATCAGGTGGCTTTCCAAACTTTATTTCAAAAGCAGAAACATTATGTAGTATTGACAATGGTACCCTATTTATGATATGTACAACAGCTAGTATACATTCTCCTCAAAATCTGATTGGCAAATAACCTTGAAATCTGATTGCTCTAGCAGTTTCTAGGATATGTTTATGCTTTCTTTTCACCACACCATTTTGTTGAGGTATGTGTGGACAAGAACTTTGATGGACTATGCCATGATTTTTAAACAACTCATTACACTGAGAGTTAAAGAATTCTCCTTCTATTGTCTGATCTGAAGCACTTAACTTGCACACCAAACTGTGTTCTAACCATCACAAGAAACTGCTTCAATATAATGGAAACATCAGAGTTAAGATGCAATAGAAAAACCCAAGTCCATTTGGAATGATGATCAACAAGTGTAAGAAAAAACTTCATGTTCTTATGTGTTGCAGCCTTATATGGTCCTATACATCTAGATGAATCAAATCAAAACATCTAGCACTTCTATTGTTGCTAGCTTTAAAAGGAAGTCTTATTTGTCTTGTTAATGGACATACATCATAGTTTTCTAGTGTCAAATTTGTATTATTGTGCCTGAGCATGCTTATTTTCCTAATTACATTCATAGGCACATGCCCCAATCTCTTATGCCAAACACCACCATCTTCACATCCTTTTGCTGCTATTAAAGATTTTCTTCCTTTCATTTGTTGTTGTTTATGTGGCTTCAGCAAGTACAACCCATCATTCTCCTTACCAATCTCCTTCACTCTCCCAGTGAAGAGATCCTGAAGGATAAAGAAGTCAGGGAAAAACAAAGCACAACAATTCAACTCTTTTGTGAGCTTAGATACTGACAAAAGATTGAATTTAAAGGTTGTTACACATAGAGCATCTTTAATAACATCACCTCCTGTTAGCTTAGAGTTCCCTGACAGTGTAATGGTTGCTGAGTCTCCTGTTGCTAGCTGAACTTTCCCTGTATTACTCACTGTTAATCCATGATTTAGTAAGCTTGTAGTTCCAATCATGTGGTCAGATGCTCCACTATCTACTATCCAGTCCAAACAATTACTATCCGCAACATTACATAAAGAGGTACTTGTAAACATATCTGCCACGTGTGCACTAGATTCAGTGATTTGGGACTTGTTCAACATTTGTAAGATTTGATTATACTGATTTGGTGTGAAATGAGGAACAAACTCATTTCCTTTGCTTGTTCCAGGCTGCGAGTGTTGGTTGTATTGCTCATCCCTAGATCTCTGAGATCCACACGATCCATTTGATGTTTGCACCATGTTAACTCTCTTCTTTTCTTTCCAGTCCTGGGGATAGCCAATCAACTGAAAGCAAATATCCTTAGTGTGACCTTGCATGTTGCAGTGAGTGCAATGCTTTAGCTTGTTGTAGTCTTCCCTAGTGTGCCTTTTCATATCACAATAGTCACAATAAGAACCACCTCCTCTTTGCTGCTTCTGAAGATTTCCATATCCTCTACCTCCTCTGCCTCTACATCCTGAACCTCCAAATCCTGAGCCACCATGTCTACTTATTAGCAATGCAGTGTGATCATTATCTTTGCTTCCTCCATGAATTTCTCCACCCAAGGCTCTCTGGCTCTCATCTTGCACAATCATAGCATAACATTGATTAACACTTGGAGGAGGATTCATCATGAGGATTTGACTACGTGCTTGGCTATAGCTCTCATTCAATCCCATAATGAATTGTAGCAATTTCTGTCTTATCATACTATCAGTATAATCCTTAGATTTAGCACATTCACATGATGGAGGAGGCACAATTGAATCAAGTTCATCCCATAGATCCTTTAAGCGAGAGTAGTACACAAAAACAGGGGAAATACCTTGAGTATGAGAAACTATAGCCTTATGTAGATGGAAAATTCTAGACATATTGACCTTGTCAAATCGTTCCTGTAAATCAGACCATACTAGTGCTGCACTAGATCGAAAAAGGATGCCACTAACCAGCTCCTTGCTTACATTCATCATTATCCAAGAGATCACCATCACATTACACCTATCCCACTGCTTCTTCTCCAAATTATCCTTGAAATCGTTTCATTTAATGCTACCATCAATGAACCCCAATTTATTCTTTGTGAGGAGATTGAGTTGCATCACATGACTCCAAAGGGTGTAATTCTCCATTCCGACGAGCTGAATCCCAATTTGTACAGCTCCTGGTACATCAGAAGAGGTAAGATACATAGGATGGTCATGGTCGATCTTCTTCGCCATTTTGTTCTATCAGAAAACTGGAAATCGAATATGTAAACACTTGCTGCGTCTCAAGATCATATACATTGCTCTGATACCATGTTAAAACTGATCATCGAATGTATATGAACCATGAAGAATTAAGGAATAGCTTGAATCTCCATTAACGCTTCTCTGAGAAAACTGTACAGTGAAATGATACAATGAAGAGCACAATCGAAAACTACTCTACAAGTCATCTATATCATGCCTTATATACATTTGACTACTAACCGACTTACATAAATGAAAATATCTTCTAACGGAATCCATAACTGACTAACAGAAGACTTAACTAACTAACAGTGACAACTGGACTAATTAACAATGAACTAACAGTGACTAACATTTACATTCAGCTCTTTGCAATTTCTTTGTTGTATTCTCCAATATCTTGTTCCTCGTTTAGATGAGGCAATGGTACACCATTCCAAAAAGTAACCACGCTCCTGCCACAAAAATACTCGTTTGTATCAACCCCTTACAATTATGTGTACACTCTGTTACAAATTTGTAATTAGAAACTTACAAGAACAAAAGGAATGTAATCGTAGTAGCGTCTCCATCTTGATGAGCATTTTCCTCATTAGCACCTAAATCTTGTTCCTCGTTTAAATGAGGCAACGGTACACCATTCCTGAAAGTAGCATTGTATCAACCCCTTACAATTATGTGTACACTCTGTTGCAAATTTGTAGTTAGAAACTTAAAATAACAAAACGAATCTAAGCATACTACCCTCTCCATCTTGATCAACATTTTGTTCATTAGCGCCTAAATCTTGATCAGCATTTTGCTCGTTAGCGCCTAAATGAAGCAATGATACACCATTCCAGAAACTAATCTCGCTCCTGCAACAAAATACTCAATTTGTATCAACCTTTACAATTATATGTACACTCTAGTGCAAATTTGTAATTAGAAACTTACAATTTCAAAACAAATCTTCCTTCTCTAACATACTCGTACCATCGTGGGACTTCAATCTGGAGATCAAATTAAAAAAAAAAAATCAGTACTTACTATTTAAAAAAACAACAACAAAATCTTCTTGTTCATGAAAACCATCTTACAAATTTCCACCCGATCATCGTTCCATATTGGCCACAGTAATTCTTGGCTATAGTACTTCCAAAATGATAATTCACATCGTCCGATATAAGAACATTATACCTGCATATATACACACACATACATAACTTAGACTGCAGAAATAAATCTCAAGTTGCACGAAATCAATCACGAGACTTACACCCTACTAAAGACCCCTCCTGGATGAACCTGCAAAATGTACAAGAAAATGAGCATAATAACAGAGTAGTCTTTTAATTAATCACAATTCATGAAACAAATTGCAAGAAATCATTATATTTGAATGCTTACGTGCCATCCAAATATAATCTTGGACGCGTGATACTGGATTTCTGCACGTCGTAGATTCTTTCATTAGAAGGGATTTCTGCACATATTATCGTCATTGTATCAACTTTATTGAATCAAGAAGAAGAAACTCAGAGAGGACTTATAAGGAAGTAGAAGAATGAATTTAATGGAAATGATGACAAGAAAAAATGTTTATATAGAAAACTCACTTCTTGATTCTTGATTTTACCGTTAACTTTCTGTTTTCCCTCCAAAACTGTGTTTCTTTTTAATTTCTGATACTAGTCACATTCACATTTTATGTTGCAACTGATTTAAAATCATATAGAGAAAAAAATTTACCCTGTATCATTTTCTTGAGTCGAGGGTCTCTTGGAAATACTCTCTCTACCTCCACATAAGGTCTGCATATTACTCACTCCACTTGAGGTAATGGAATTTTACTAGGTATGTTGTGGTTTCATTTTCTTTTTATTTAGTTACAAGAAATACACTTTATATCTTAATCTATTCCCAAATTATTAGGTACCTACCATAAATAACGTTTCCGAAATGCCTCCATTTTACCCTCCCTTTAACTTTTGTGAAAGGGCTCCATTGAAACTTGTAGGCAAATTTTGTCTTAGGAAAAGCAGCTGAGATAGGCCCTTTCTCTCAGCACTTTAAACCTGTTCTATGGAACATCGAGATTAGTATCGTGAAGTTGAAACAAGATAGCACGGTGAGAGTCCTGTGAAGGTGTAAGATTTTAAATGGTTCTGTGAAGTTGATGCAACAATTACATGGTGAATGGACAATGAAGGCACAAAATATATATGAGTTGTGCAAACTTACTACATGAAGGTGCTACCAAGCCTCATTATTACAACCATTCGTTTATAACAATATTTCACTATAACGGCTAGATTTTATGGAGAACCAATTTTTCAGGTTATATTACTTCTTTATAACACATTCTACCGACTACCTACAACAAAAATAACATACATACATATCAGTACTCTTTATTAAACGCAAAGCAAAAAAAAAAAAGAACCATTTTAGCCATTCCTTTCTTTAAATTTTGTCATTACAGCCTCACCCGAGATACAAAGTTAGCTAGTAGTAATATGTACTGCAATTTTACAACAGAAATGGAAACAGACAATTATGAATTATTGCATTTTGTATAAGCAGAGAATATCAGCATGAATAGGCTATCAATGTCTGCATTTTCATCATTCATTGCTCTACATCTTCATTCAGTTCATTGGAGTGCCGTCATCTTGATCATCATTCTGTTCATTACTGCCTCCAACTTGATCAACATTTTCCTCGTTCACGCCCACATCTTGTTCATTAGCGTCTCTATCTTGATCAGCATTTTGTTCATTAGCATCTCCATCTTGATCAGTAGTGTCTCCATCTTGATCAGTAGCATCTCCATCTTGATCTGCATTTTCCTCACTAGCGCCTCCATCTTCTTGATCAGCATTTTGCTCATTAACACCTAAATCTTGATGAGCATTTTGGTCATTAGCATCTCCATCTTGATCAGTAGTGTCTCCATCTTGATCTGCATTTTCCTCACTAGCGCCTCCATCTTGATTAGCATTTTGCTCATTAGCACCTAAATCTTGATCAGCATTTTGCTCATTAGCGCCTAAATTTTGTTCTTCGTTTAAATGAAGCAATGGTACACCATTCCAGAAACAAAGCTCTCTCCTGCCACAAAATACACATTTGTATCAACCGTTACAAGTTATACAGCTTATGTGTACACTGTTGCAAATTTGTAATTAGAAACTTAGAAGAACAAAACGTATCTTCCTTCTCTACCGAACACATACCATAGTGGGACTTCAATCTGGAGATCAAATAAAAAAATTCAGTACTATTTCAAAACAATAAACAACAACAAAATCTTCTTGTTCATGAAAACCATCTTACAAATTTCCACCCGAGCAACGTTCCACATCGGCCACAGTAAGTCTTGGCTATGGTACTTCCTAAACGATAATTCTCATCGTCCGATACAAGAACATTATACCTGCATATATACAAATATATATAACTTAGACTGCAGAAATAAATCTCAAGTTGCACGAAATCAATCATGAGACTTACACTCTACTAAAGATCCCTGCTCGACGAACCTGCAAGGTGTACAAGAAAATAAGTTGGTTCTGTTGTTAGTCAAGAAATATAACAGAGTACGTACATCTTAATTCATGAAACAAATTACAAGAAATCGTTATATTTGAATCCTTACCCTCTAAATATAATCTTGGACGCGTGCAACTGGATTTCTGCACATACGACAGTAGATGCTATCATTAGAATTTCTTCTTGATTTCTTGTATATTATCATTCTATCAACTCAGAGAGGAGATTATATCAAATGGATGGGAATTATAAGAATGAATATAATGGAAATGATGAGAAGACAAAATGTTGATATAGAAAACTCACTTCTTGATTCTTGATTTTACTCTGTTTACCCTCCAAAACTGTTTTCTTTTTAATTTCTACTACTAGTCATATTCACATTTAATGTTGCAACCGATTTAAAATTATATGGAGAAAAAAATATACCCTGTATCATTTTCTTGAGTCTCGAGGGTCACTCGAAAATAGTCTTTGTACTTCCACGAGGTAGTGATAAGGTGTGCATACATACTATCCTACTCAGACCCCACTTGAGCTCATGGAATTTCACCGAATATGTTGTTGTTTCATTTTCTTTTTATTTACTTACAAGAAATACACTTTATATCTTAATCTCTTCCCTAATTATTAGATACCATAAATAACGTTTCCAGAACGCCTCCATTTTACCCTCCGTTTAACGTTTTTGAAATGCCTCCATTGAAACTTGTAGGCAAATTTTGGCTTAGGAAAAGCAGCCGAGATAGGCCCTTTCTCTCAGAATCTATAAACCCGTTCTATGGAATATCGAGATTAGTCTCGTGAAGTTGAAACAAGATAGCACGGTGAGAGTCCAGTGAAGGCGTAAGATTTTAAGTGGTTCCGTGAAGTTGAGACAACAATTACTTGGTGAACGTGCAATGAAGGCTGAGGCACAAAATATATATGAGTTTTGCTAACTTACTACATGAAGGTGGCTACCAAGCCTCATTTTTACAACCATTCGTTATAACAATATTTCACTATAACGCCTGGATTTTATGGAGAACTTACCAATTTATCAGGTTAAATTACTTCTTTATAACAACATTCTACCGACTACCTACAACAACAATAACATACATACATATCTCGAGTTTGAAACGTTGGCGTTAAAATTTGACTTCGCCACATACAATAATGTAAGAAAACAAACAAAAAGTTCACTAGCATTGACTGTATATAGAGAACGGAGCTCAAACGTGTAAAAAGTTGAGTGTCAATTGGTTTAATCCAACCCAATCTCAAAACAGAAATGGAAACAGAATATAACATGACAATTACGAATTATAGCACTTTGTATAAGCGCCTAAATCTTGATTTGCATTTAAATGAAGCAATGGTACACCATCCCATAAAGTAACCTCTCTCCTGCCATAAAACACGATCATTTGTATCAACCGTTACAATTATATGTACACTCTGTTGCAAATTTGTAATTAGAAATTTACGACATCAACATGAATCTTCCTTCTCTAACATCCACGCTTCCTAGTGGGACTGCAATCTGGAGATCATCAAAATAAAACAAATTCAGTACTTACTATTTACAAAACAACAAAATCTTCTTGTAAACCATCTTACAAATTTCCACCCGATCAACGTTCCACATTGGCCACAGTAAGTATCGGCTGTGGTAAATCCAAACTCATGTTCCACATCGTCTGGTACGTGAACATTATACCTGCATATATACACATATATATAACTTAAGACTGCAGAAATCAATAAATCTCAAGTTGCACAAAATCAATCAATCATGAGACTTACACTCTTCTAATTATGATCACTCCTTGACAAACCTGCAAAGTTTACATGATCATAAGTTACGTTGCAAGAAATATAACTTAATTCATGAAATCATTATATTCAAATCCTTACCCTCCGAATATAATCTTGGACGCGTGCAACTGGATTTCTGCACGTACGACAGTAGATTATTTCATTAGGATTTCTTTTTGATTTCTTGAACATCATCATTGTATCAACTCAGAGAGAAGATTATATCAAATGAAAAGAAAAATGGATGGGAATTATGAGAGATCAGTAGAAGAATGAATTTAATGGAAATGATGACAACACAAATTAAAATGTATGTTAATAAAACTGACTTCTTGATTTCTTGATTTTACCGTTAAAACTCTCTATTTACCCTCCAAAAATAACTTCTTTTTAATTTCTCATACTAGTCATATTCGCATTTTATGTTACAAAATGTACCATTATGTTTCCGTTTGTTGAATGAGGTTCTTTTGAAAATAGTCTTTCTATGCTATCCTACTCAGACCCCACTTGAGGTAATGGAATTTCACTTGATATGTTGTTTCATTTTCTTACGAGAAATACATTTTATAGCTTAATAATGATATTGTTGAGTGAAGATAGATATCTAACATACTATTTAATCAATCATTAATTAATTAATGCATACGCTTATTACATTTCCCTAAACCTCACCACCCTAAACGAGTCCACACCTGAGATCCAACTTTCGACCCCGACTCTTGACTTTGACTCGAGACTCAAATTTTGACCTCTTGACATCAATTCAAGACCATTATTATCCAAAAATATATTGGATAAAAGGTTAGTTCGAGTATTAATATGAAATATCGAACCACAACCTCTGCCACTGTCTACACCCTTTTCGTTGTTTGATATATTGAAAATTAATGTAAAAAAATAGAATAAGAATAATCATTTGATTTTTCGGTTTGCACTTATCATAGAAGATTATCAGATTGACTTATTATATGAAGAAACAGAACCAAATACGCCGATTCAGCATCTATAAATGTTCTGCCTAACATATAATGATATTATTATTAATTTTTCAACTATAAATGTTTTTTTAAAACACTATAAATGTAATTAAGCATTAAGGCCAGAAAAAAAAAATTAAAATATATATATATATAGAAGGAGTGACTCAATTTTCTTTATTCGGTTGATAAATTGAAAATTAATGTAAAAAAAAAAAAAACAGAATGAGAATAATCATGTTCTTTCAGTAAATATATTTTAGCAACAAATACATGACTAATTTTTGAAATAACAAACCTTATTAAAACAATCCTCCAACAAGTCTCTCTTTTCTTATCATTTACATCAAATTTAGAACACTTAATAGAAAAACAACCAATCTTACAATAGTGAATTTGACTTTGCACATTCACAGAAACAACACAATTATTTACACAATCATTGTAACATTTTCTATCATTGCCACATTGTAGTTTGCAAGCATGAAGGCATCGTTGTACATCAGTCATCCCTTGTTCTACAAAAATCATCATCAACATAATTGCAATTCCCAATTATAACTTCATTTTTGCTTCTTTTTTTCTCACTAAGAAAAATTGATTTGATGATAATGTTTAGGATATGTTTAAGTTTAAATAGACTAATACAAATGGATTATCAAAAATATTTTTTTTCTAATAATAAATCACATTTATTATTTTACTTAAAATGGCTAAAATATAATCTATATCACACTAAATTAGGATAGTGTATATCTTTCTTGCTTTTTAGAATCTTCAAGGGTATCAATTTAGACAATGATGAAAACAATTAATTTGGTAATTGGTACTCCATCTATCGTTATTTACTTGTCAAATATTTTTTAATTTGATTTCCCTTTTTATTTGTCATTTTTAACAAATTAAGGAAGGACATTTATTTTCTTCCTATTATACTCTTAATTTATTAACATTTAGTTAATGTTGATAAATTTGATTTGATTGTATCATATGAAGGGCAAACAGTTTGTGTCAATGCTTTAATGGTGGAATGAATGAATATCTAGGATATATCTAGTATGTGTTTGATGTATCATATTATACATACAATGACATAGACCTCACGTATGGGTACATACAAAGGAAAACATGTTTGTATATGCATATCACTGTATATTATGAATACGGCTTGTGTATGTCAATGTATATCAATGTATATCAAGTGTATATGTTGGCATATACATGACATACAGTGATATACAAGCTACAGAGAGAGAAATTGTGAAAGCCATGAAAAGAGAACTTCACCAAGGAGGAAAAGTTCAATAAGAAGAAAAAAACTATGAACAAAGTTGGCAGAAGAACATTACATAAATAGGAATTGGTTGTGTAAAAAATGAATTATTTCCTAGATATATGAAATTCACAAAATGTGGAAAAGAACAAGAATGGTTCATTATAATCAAGTTTTTAGTAGGTAAGAGGTAGTGAAGTAAGTGCCCAAGTTGCACGAACAATTATAACCGAGCCTCGTGTGTTTGTGCTTAATGAACATCAAAATTTGAATGATTCAGATATAAGATTATTAAATGAATTTGTTGTCAACCACTACTGTCAATCGTTACCACACCTACCACTTCCATCATTATAATTTATATCCACTACTAGAAAATGAGAAATCAGCGACGAACAACATTTTGTAGCTAAACAATAAAAATTAATGATAATCTCATTTACCTGTGGATTATAAGAAAATTCAATTAGCTATAGGAGCGTTTTAGCGATGGATTATTTAGGAATTACCGACAAATTTTGTAGCTCATTTTATCTTTTCTTGCAGTGATCCATTGTCATCACCATCATCATCACCACCTCTACCACCATTGTACTAACACCTTTGCGGCCAATTTTTACTTCCAACTAATTGTACCATCACAACTAGCACCACCATCAATAAACTACCACCAAGGCATTGTCAATCACCCCTACATTCTTCAGCCATCACCATCAACATCGCCAACTACTAATAACTATCACCACCACACCAGCCGCCACCATCATGACAATTAATACAACACCAAGTAAAAGTAGTTGTTCCACTGGACAGACTGCTGGGAAAGTTGTAAAAGTTAAGAAGGATGCAAAAGATAGTGGCACCATATTGACTGTTCTGAGAACTTGTTCCCTGTTCAGCAAGCTTGACACTCGTTTCTCTGGAGTTAATGTTGTTGTTTCCTCTTCCCCTGCCTCTTTGAGCAAATAATACCATGTTATGGTTTTGTTGTGGCACCTCTTCTTCATCTTCCCTTATATCAAAACTCGTGAGAGCATAAACAAATTGATTAAGGGTGGAATATGGTGCCTTATTGGAACATGTCAAAGGACTAGGTCCAACGAAACTGACTGACGAGTTTACATCACTGCTGTAGAATTAGATTACTTATATTAATTAGGATTATATTACGACGAATTATATTATGATTAGGATTATATTACGACTAGGATTAGATTATTTATAATTGAATTATTATTATTATTATTATTATTATTATTATTATTATAGTAGTACTAAGTATTGTAGTAGGACTCTAAGTATAATTAACTTAGGACTCTACAATTCTCTCCCTATATAAGGAGGTTGTAACTCAACATTATTTTCATCAATACAATCTTTGATTTCTCTAATACTAGACGTGAGATTTCTACATGGTATCAGAGCATAAAAGCTCTTCCGCTCTATGAGTATTGATAAAAAAAAAACCCACACGTTGCAATGGCCCCTTCTACCGAAACCATGTCAACCTCCTCACTTCACCAAATCATTGCCGGTTGCTCCATTAAATCTAAGCCAACAAACTACCTCATATGGAGGACACAAATATTTCAATTGATTCAGGTGATGAAACTAACGTATCTCATTTATGAACCAAGTAAAAGTAGTTGTTCCACTGGACAGACTGCTGGGAAAGTTGTAAAATTTAAGAAGGATGCAAAAGATAGTGGCACCATTGATGATTGGAAGGAGAAAGATGTGTTACTAAGGAGTTGGATCTCAAGCACCTTGACCGAAGAAAGCATGCACCTAATTGTGGGCTACTCAACTGCCAAGGAGATGTGGGAATGCTTGGAAAAAGTTTATATTCAAGCAACAAAAATAATTAATTTTGCTAGAGGTTTAGGTCTTAAACACAAGACCTTTGTCATATTAAGTAAGGCACCATATTCCACCCTTAATCAATTTGTTTATGCTCTCACGAGTTTTGATATAAGGGAAGATGAAGAAGAGGTACCACAACAAAACCATAACATGATATTATCTGCTCAAAGAGGCAGGGGAAGAGGAAACAACAACATTAACTCCAGAGAAACGAGTTTCAAGCTTTTGCTGGACATGGAACAAGTTCTCAGAACAGTCAATATGGACCAGGTCTAGGATTAGAGAAATCAAAGATTGTATTGATGAAAATAATGTTGAGTTATAGGAAGAGAATTGTAGAGTTCTAAATTAACTATACTTAGAGTCCTACCACAATACTAATAATAATAATAATAAGAATAAGAATACAACAACAACAACAACAACAACAACAACAACACCAGCACCACCACCAGCAGCAGCAGCAGCAGCAATAGCAACAGCAACAACAGCAGCAACAGCAACAACAGTAGCAACAACAACAACAACAACAACAACAGCAACAACACCAACAACAGCAACAACAGCAGCAGCAACAACAACAACAACAACAACAACTACAACAACAACAACTACTACTACTACTACTAGTCGTAATATAATCCTAATTAATATAAGTAGTCTAATCCTAGTGCGACTCTAATTATACAACAGTGCTGTAAACTCGTCAGTCAGCTTCGTTTGATATGTTCCAATCGTCAGCTTCCTTCTTCATCAACACTTGAAGCAGACACGTCAGTCAGCTTCGTTGGACCTATTCCTTTGACATGTTCCAATCGTCAGCTTCCTTCTTCTTCAACAAATTATTTAGTGTTCATATATAGAGATAATATCTCAATCACTCAAATGTACATTGAGATTCAAACATCTTAATCTTAATGAAAAAATGAGGCCTAAATATCTCAGAAATTGTAAGAATTTTCAATATTAATATTATTTTACTAATTTGTTATGAAATTCATCGTTGACTAACTTATAGTTAATAAGAACTTTCCAATTAAATTCATTGTTAAATAAGATTTTTAGTTTTTAATAATAGAAATTGCCCGTAGAATTTGGGTGAATGAACTTGCTACGAGTGGAATTTGAATAGAATAGGTGAATCTAAGGAGGAATTTGGCAAATCCAACAAGTAGTTGTTTCCTTAGCTTTCTTACCCGATACCAGTTTACCATTTTAAGGATATGGTGTAGCGGATGAAACTATTGTTTTTTTAATTAGAAAGTTCAAATTCAAAATTCTGAATATGAGATCTTTTTAAGTAAAAAAACGTATTTCTGAATAGAATCATACGTGGCACGAATTCAATAACAAATATCAAACATCAAAAAAAAAAAAAAAAATCACACCATTCCATTCCGTGTGGCTGACGGAGAAAGCAACTTCTAATATGTTTATTGTTTATTGATTTACGTTTTAGTTCAACTTATTTTTATACTAAGAAAAAGGGGAGGGGGTGGCGGAGGTTGGCACAAGACTTGGAGTTGACTACATTATTGACGGTAGTTAGTTACCTTTTTTTTTCCCTAAACGGTCCATATTATAGCTCAATTAAATTTGAATTCGCGCTGAAAAGTCTCATAGTAGGATAAAACGTTTTTTAACAAAAATAACTTTATATCTAAGAAGTCTAGAACCCAAGACTTTTTTATTATGAAAGAACAAGTACTTACCACTCCACCATGATGGTGTTAGTTATCTTTTTATTTTACTCATTTCTCCCCCTTTCTATTATTGATGATTGAGGCATATACCGTATACTTTTCTTTTATCCTTTGATTTGTCGTTATTAAAAGTTTATAGTTATAAGCTTTCGTTTGATGTTCTATATATTATTTCGATCCAAGTGTTTTATTGTTAGTTATTAATATTATGAGGAGATTAACGGAGAAATATTTTTTTTTTTTAGATATATAGTATTTATTAACTTTGAAAAGGCTTATGATATAATTTCGAGAGAAATTCTTTAGAGATGTGTGGATGTTAGAGGTGTTTCTATCGAACTTATATTAGAGCGATAAAGAACATATATGATGGAGTTAAGACTCGATTAGAATGGTAGGAGGAAATTCAAAGAACTTCTTAATTGAGATGGGGTTGCACCATGGAATATGGATCAGTTCTTATCCCATTCCTATTTGCTTTGGTGATTGATGGATTGATGTAGTATATTCAAGATAAGGTGTCATGGTGTTTGCTGTTTGTGGATGATAAAGTACTGATTGATGAGACACGCAATGGAGTTAATACTAGGTTGAAGGTGTGGAGACAAATTGTGGAGTTAAAAGGGTTCTGGTTGAGTAGGACAAAAATATTTGGAGTGCAAATTTAGTAATGCAATGCACAAGGTAGGCGTGAAAGTGAGGCTTGACACATAAGTTATTGTCAAGAGAGATAGTTTCAAGTATGTTTTGTCTGTAGTCTAGGAAAGTGAGGACATCAAAGATGATATCAAGGCTTGCCTCCTACGTCTTGTGTGATAAAAAGGTACCAATTAAACTTAAACATAAGTTCTACAGAGTGGTGCTTAAATCAACTTTATTGTATGAGGCGCAGTACTAGTTAGTTAAGAACTTCCATGTACCGAAGATGCAAGTAGTAGAAATGAAGATGTTGAGATAGATGTGCAGACATACTAGAAGCGATAAAATTAGGAATGAGGATATACATGACAAGGTGGGTGGCCTCCGTGGTGATAAGATCATAAGATGAGGGAAGTGAGGTTGATATGGTTTTGGGCATGTGAGGAGGAGATGCACTAGTAAAAAGGTGCGAGTAGTTGGATATATTGGGTACAAGGAGAGGTAGTGGTAGGCCAAAAATGCATTAGGGAGAGGTGACTAGACAAAATATGACGCAACTTCAAATTACCGAGGACATGGTTTTAAATAAGAGGGTGCGGACATTGTGTATTAAGGTGGAAGGTTAGTAAGTTTGGAGTGTTGTCTTACTTTTCGAAGGATTTAGCTTGATTCTTATAGTGTCTTGCTTTTGTAACTTCTATCATCATTTGTTGTTGTTGTGTTGGGGTTACCACACTATCCTATAGTTATTACTATTTTCTTATTAATTGCTTTGTTTTCTTCACTGTCTTTTTTCATTTTTTTCATATCCACTTTGGTATGCGGTATTCAAGCCAAGGGTCATCCTTCGAAAGCAACATCTCTACCTCTATTAGGTAAAGATAAAATTTACATACACTCTATCGTTCTCAAGTTTCATTTATAAAATTTCATTGAATATATATATTTGTTGAAACGTTTTCCCACAAAAATTATGAAAATGTACTAAAAGTATATCAATAGGTTTGAACAGTAGTTACATATAGTCCCATAATCTATAGTATAATATTATATTATATTATATTGTTTTCTCTCATTTCATAATACAATACACCATCTTAGGAAAGACAAATGTCAAAAATAATTAATTTTGAAAATATTACTCCCCTCTGTCTCATTTTATATGTCATCTTTTTCCTTTGTACTTGCATTAAGAAATGATGTAACTTTACCCTTCTACCCTTATTTAATATTTTCTTAAGTCAACTTTATTAATAAATGACAAGATTAATTAACTATTCTATAGGGTATAATAGGCAAAATATGGTAATTATAAAATGACAAATATTGTGGTTCAGCTATTTATAGAAAAAAATGACATATAAAATGAGACGGAGTGAGTAATTTGTTGGAATGAACTAAGGGGTCATTTGGTTACTGTATAAGCATCTTATTCATGTATAAAAAGTTACATTAGCTTTACTATGTTTGGTAGAGGTTTTGTATTAGGTATAAAAGTTAACATAACTTATACCATGTTTGATTGGTAAGAATTTAAATGTTGTATAAAAGTTATTCATGTATTAATTTATACGGTGTTTGGTTGCAATTTTTGTAGTCCTACATAATTAATACCAACATAACTTATGAGGATATCTATGTATAAAGTTATGCAGGGTAGAAGGTGGAATAAGTTATATGGGTATTAGTTATACATGTATTAAAATGATAAATTACATATTTACCCTATTAATTTTATTTTATTTTTAAATTAAAAACTTTATTGTTTTCCTATCTACATTTGTTGTTTTTATTTCTTTTTATACTGTTATCAATCTTTTTTATATTATATATTTTTACCAACTCTTCAGAATTACGAATTACTCCTTTCATTGTAGAAAATTTCTTTTGCAGATTGTTTACATATAATTTTAAATTTTTAAAAAACACGTTGAAGACACTTTTTTAGTACAGCTGTTAGATTTTTTATATTAAATATACATTTAAAAAATAAATTTTAATCAAACCAACATATGGAAAGAGAAAAAATATTTTTTTATAACCAAAAAAAAAAAAAAACTGACAACCTTCCACAAAGAATGGAAACCTGATAGAAGAATTATAAATAAGCTATACTATTTCATAAATTTATTATTTCAGGTATTGTAAAAAAAATTAATTTTTTTTAATTGAAAACTTTACTGTTTTCCTATCTACATTTGTTGTTTTTATTTCTTTTTATATATAGACCATTTTCATTTCTTTTTATATACTTACAGTTTATTTATTTATGTAAATATAAATATTTTTTTAATATTATAAATTTGATTGTATATTTTTTGACAGTACATATGCTAATCAAATATTAGCATTATATATTATTCAATATATTCCCCATTTATTAGCATGTATTATTATTTTGTAAATAATATATATTAATAATTTACAACAAGTTTAATATTCAATAGTTAATAATTCATGTATTGTAATCTCTACATAACTAAATAATACCTACATATTAATATTCGCATAGCTAATACCCGCATAATTAAACCCTGCATAACTAAACCATGTATAACTAATACCTGCATAACTAAACCCTGCATAACTAATACCTGCATAACTAAACCCTGCATAACTAATACCTGCATAACTAAACCTTGTATAACTAATACCTGCATAACTCTAATCAGTAACCAAACGGCCCCTAACAGTGGCGGATCCAGGATTTAAAGGTTGTGGGTGCTCACTTCCTTTAACATAAAATTGTTAGCAATTACATAGTGTAAACGTATACTAACTCAAACTCTTTAATAAAAAAAGTAAACGTATACTAACTCAAACTATTTAATAAAAAAAAGTAAAGAAATAAAACAACGATTAATATTATCATCATCAAAAACAACCTCTAATTATAAGTCACAATGACCTACTAGTAATATTATCATTACAAAAAGAGACTTCTAGTCTTAAAGTCATAACTGTGCTCGACGACTTTTCATATGTTGAAAACGATAAATAATAGCATCATTGCTTACATTTGTAAATATCTTACTCTCTACATAGCAAATTAAACAACCATTCAAAAATTCATCACCAATACTATTACGAAGTTCATTTTTAATGTGCTTCATGGATAAGAAAGCTCGTTGAGTGTGAGACTCTAAGCCTATTTATCAAGTAACAAAAAAAGTATGTGAAATCTATTTTAAGAATTCAGACTTAAGAGTACTAGCCATAAGCAATAAAAATCTCCAAACATCAAATCTTATTACCTTGCTTTTGTACTTTGATTTTGAAAAAAAAAAAAAACTTGAAGTTTGTTGTTGGGCTAGCTGCTTTCTCTTTGAACAACAAGAAGAAGACTGATTTGGTCGTTTTGTTTTAAAAAAATCTCAAAAACAGGGCAGTGAAAAAGGTTTTAAAGCATAGGAAAAGTTTAAAATAAAAAAAATAAAAAAAAGTTAGTCAGCCTAAATTAATTCAGAATAGGAAAAATCAAAACAGGTATAAAATTCGGAGTAAAAGAAGTCTTAATTTTTTTTTAAGAAAAAGGTGCAAAATTCGGAGGAAAAAGTCAACAAAATCGCTGGAAAAAAAAAAGGTGCAAAATTCGCAGAAAAAAGGTGAGGCTGACTGGATTCGAACCCTCGCCCGCAGTGCTTTGCACATCTTACATAAACGAAAACCAGCACAACCATGACTGCTTTTGTTCAATGGGTGCTTATTTATATTTAATATCATATTTTTCATATTTTCTATATACAAAAATTTTATCGAAGCCAATGGGTGCTCGAGCACCCGAAACCATCTACGTGGGTCTGCCCCTGGCCCCTAAGTAATAAGGAATTCGTAGTCGCTTTCCTATTTCCATGAAAGCCAAGTAAAAGGCAATTAGAAAACTGCTTTCTCGGTTGTCAAATTCTCTCTCTCTCCACAAAAAGGCATAAACCCCTTTAAGCACTCTCTCTCTCTGTTTGTGTGTGAGAGACCCCAATTCTCTAATTCTGTACTGGATTCCATTAGGTATGTTCTGTTTTTGCTACTTTAAGTTTTAATCCTTGAAAAAATCTTCTTTTTAATGGTGATTAATTTTACCAATTCTGGGTTTTTTCGTTGTTGTGATTCTTGGTGTTTCTGGATTGTTCTGTTAGTTTCTGGAAGTTGTGGGTTCTGATCATAATTGAGTAATTTTTTTTAATTTTCTGGACAAGCTTATAGTCTAGTTGGTACTGGTGTGAATATTCGATACAGCAGTTGTGGGTTCATACACTTGTTTGGTTATAGATTTAAAAGTTGGAAAAAATTGAGTTTTTGAGGTTTTGAGGTTTTGGGATTTGAAGTTGCGTTTAGACATTTAGGGAAAAAATTGAAATTTTATGAGTGGAAGCCCCTAAAACCCGTGATCAGTTTTTGGGAACTTGAAAATATTTGAAGATCAAATTTTGTGGTGGAACAGATACTATTTGAAGAATTGTTTTGAAAAACTATGGTCAGACTCTAGCTTAGTGTATCCAACTTTGTGGGCTCAGTTTGGCTTATAGGGGTCCTTTGGTTGGGAACAAGTTATTCCGGGATTAACTTATCCCATCAGTATGGTATAAATGGTGGGACAAATAATCCATGGACTATCTAATACCTCCAACCAGACACAGGATGAAATTATACCTTATACCTCACACCAAATGACTCTTTAAAGTTGTAACCAAATGACTCTTTAAAGTTGTAACCAAATGACTCTTTAAAGTTGTAGATTGAGAATGTGAAAACAACAAAGGTGAAAAAAGAAAGAAAGGAATGTGATAATAACTTATGAAGTTTATCCATATGCATTAGTGGCCCTGTTTTTCTATGAATTGATTGCAGAATACCAAGTTGTCATTAATCTTCAGAGCAAAATTTGAGAATAAGGCAACATGAGTTTTGTGGCTTATTGTTGTTTGCTGATATACTTTTATGATTTCTGCTGTCTTGCATTTTGTTGCTAACAATCTTCATAGTACAAAATTAGTTTTCTCCTGTCATCATGAAGTCCCGTAAGAACAAAAGTTGTTTTCAAGTTTTTAGATTGCTGCTTCCATGTCACTGTCGTTGCATCTGCCTATTGTAGATGAACAACAATCTTCACTGTTATTGCATCTGCCTGTCATAAGAAGAAAATGTTGTTGCATCTGCCTATTCGTAGGTTGTTTAACTGATGATTTTGTTGTAATCTGGTGCAGGTATAACATTCTTGGCATTCTATGTTAATAATACCATGCAGTTATATCATCATCCTTTTTCCTTGAACAGCCAGAAGGTGAGACTTACTTTGGAAGAGAAAGGTATTGATTACACGTCGCATCATGTGAACCCTTTAACGGGCAAGAACATGGATGCATTTTTCTTCAGTATGAATCCAAGTGCGAAGGTTCCTGTGTTCCAGAATGGTTCTCACATCATATATGATACCATTGAGATAATTCAGTAAGTCTTCTCTACACCTTGCTATACTTTTCTTCTATCAGTACAAAAGTGTAAGCATGAAAGGTTAAAAAGGAGTA
>JAJOOR010004601.1:0-45039 GCA_036250505.1 Solanum acaule
CAAACTTTAAGTCCAAAGAAAACTCTGTATAATAAAATATATACAACTCGCCATAAAAAGGCAACTTTAGTCTTTAAAACATTTAATAAAATAAATGATACAAACTTCTCAACTATACGGACTATCTATGAAGCCTCTAGTTGATAAAGATAGAAGTCGGGACAAGACCCGCGACATCCTAACAACTGATATAACTGAAAGGTAAATGAAATCCTCCGAAAGCAAGGAGGCTCACCATAGCTAACTCGAACTCTCGGATGTATCAACGAAGCTCCTGTTGATGATCCTGAATACCTGTGTCTGCATTATGAGAAGATGCAGACCAAATGGCTCAGTACGTGGAATGTACGAGCATGTAAGGGGAATTTTAAAACATAAACATAAGCTTGAAACTTGATAGAAATGAAACATACTTACCTTTTCTCAAACTTACTCAACTCAAGGAATACTCAAGGGTACTCAAAACTACTCAAACTTACTCAACTCAGAAGTACTCAAGGATAAGATACTCAACTCAGAGATTAGATACTCAACTTCAAAGATTAGATACTCAACTTCAAAGATATGATACTCAAATTGAAATACTCAACTCTAGACACTCAACTCATGAATACTTAACTGAACTCATTTCATTATAAAGCAGTTTAAAACAAATGCAATATAAAGAAACAAACTGTTTAAAAATATGTTGTCAACTCTGTGTGTATGCAAGGATACAACATAACTCTGAAATGTATGTAAAAATACAAATAAACTGATGTATATAAAAATACAATAACTTCTGTGGGAGTTTCTCTAATCGACAACCATCACATAAGAGCTATTGTGATGATATAATGATCTCCCTCACGCTGCCAGCGCATCCTATACCCGGCCAAAGGTATAGAACCTGAACTGCCTAATGGATCTACTAGTCTATTTCGAAAAAGGTTTATCTAAAAAGTATGACCCTTTTCTACCCATGGTGGCTACATGGTTTATGGAGGCTGTGAGTTGTCTGAACTCTCCCCCCATATCGGTGCTCAATACTACTCCCAAAAATATACTAGCTCTTATGTTTTAAAAACATACTTCTTTCTGCTGATTTGAGATAATTGCTCAACAACTTAGTTCAAAGGCTATCTTGGAAATCCCAGTTTCCTCTCTTGCTTCATTTAGAAAATGATTACTCTTTTCTGAAAACTAGCCCGAAAGCTCTTTGGAACTCTCAGTTTCCGTTCTTATTTAAATGTGAAAACATTTATAAACTCTTTGGGAATACTTGGTCCCCATATACTTTTGAAGAAAAAGACTTCAAACTTTACTCTTTACTGAACTCAAAACTTAAGTCTTAAAACAAAGTTAAAACGTTTGTAAAAGACTTCTTAAATTATGGTTCATGCCGAATTATGGACATGAACTACTCAATGCAAGGTTTTCAATAACCATAGATAGAACTCAAATACTTAGAACGCAAGAACTTCAATGATACTACTAATTTCAAGAATGCTCAACTCAGAGTTCATGCGGAACTATGAGCATGAACTACTCAACTCAATGACTCAAAGATACTTCTCATCTCAAGACTGTTCGACTTATAATGTTCATGTGGAATTATGAGCATGAAATATTCAACTCAAGGACTCAAAGATACTTCTCAAAAAGGATTAGGAACTCAACACTTAAAGGCTTAGAACTTGGAGATACTACTTCTTTCAAAGATACTAAATTGATGGAGTTCATGCAGAAGTTATGGGCATGAATGACTTGATTCAAGGGTCAAAATATCAATAAGGAACTCAAGTATATGACTCTTCTCATTCTCTGAATTACTTTCTCAAAATGTTCGAAAGAACTCTCAAGACTTGTCTTTTAACTCTACCTTGAATTTGAATTATGGATTCAAGGTTGTGACTTGTGATAGGAAAGGTCTCATGATGTTTAGGAATGATTGTTGATAGCAAAACATGAGAAAAGTCACGAAATCACCGTCTTGGAACAAGTCCGCGACGCGGAGATGGTTTAAAATAATACTCGCGAAATTAAATTTTGGGACAGAGGAGTCTGCATCCTAACCGCGACGTGGAACAACTTTTAGTTCACTGGGGGAGCAAGTTCGTGACGCGGACTTGCGTGCTAGATCGCACTCGACTTTCTCCTTCTTTGTTTCCCAGCCCTAATTTGCCTAAATTCGATTCTTTTTCTCAATCTCTCTTTAGATTTAGATACCCAACACATGTACACTAGAATCTAACTCTAAATACTCTACAAATCGACACATTAACCTCAAGAACTCCTCAATCTCAACCCAATTCAAGAATGGAAACAAATTCATGAATACATAACAAGAATATCAAAGCTTCATCTTTTAGAACGAATTTAAAGCTGAAATTAACATGATTGGCGTGTGAGTGAACAAAACCAACACTATGGAAGCTTACATACCTTTTAGGGATTAAACCCATGGCGAAAATCCACAACAAGACGCAAGAATCTCGACGAACGCTTGATCCTCTCGTCTTTTCTCCTCTTCTTTTCTCTCAACTAAAACCCTAGGCGTAAACTAGGATTATAAAACTGAACCTAATCAGATTAGACTCCTAAAATATTACTAAAAATGAATTAAATCTGATTGGGTAAGGAAAAGACCAAAATACCCCTCTAAAATCTGGTTTTGACTTTCCTTAACTGGCAGCCTAACTTCAAAAGGCCATATCTCACTCGTCCGACCTTGAAACTTAGAAAACTCAGCGGCATTGGAAAGATAATTCAAAGGTCTTTCCTACGATATATGGTATCACACCTAAATCATCCTGAGTTATAAGTTATGGTCGTTTGAAGTCGACCCAAAACTCATACTTAAGCATAACTTGCAAAATTTCAGATTTTGCTATTTCCAATTTAGTTCTCTTTCGAACTCAAGTTGCTATATCTAGTGAACTTAACACTTAAGAAATTTTAATAACTCGGTAAAATCCTACTCACAACGAAGAACGGTTCAGGTCTTAGTTCGAAATTTTTTTCTGGGGTGTTACACGTTAAGGAACCTGTACGACTTTACGGATTCAAATTCGGGCAAGTAGAACTCCCGAAAATGATCTTAGCCTGAACGGGTGGTCTTTGAATGTCAAGGGTTGAATGTGTGTTGTGAAATAGGGGCTTGTAATTCAAATTCCAGCATTCTGTCTCCGTGCATGCTGCCGTAGTGGGGACGCTGTAGCCGGATGGGTCCCGCCGTAGCGGGACATACGTGACTTAAATAGGGTAAAACCCCCTAAAATGTTATTTTCTGCAAAAGTTCATTTTTGAGAGCTAAGAAACGACCCAGGGCTATTTCTTGAAGGTTTTCCACCTCTTCTAGCACTAATGGTAAGATTTTAACTCCCCGAATCCATTTTTTTATCCATAGAACGTAATCTAATGGATCATTATCGATGGGAGAGGATTTTGATCTAGAATCTATGGTGGAAACAACCCTATTTTGGGTACTTGGGATCATGAGTATGATCTAGGGTTCATAGAATTGACAGTAATCCAGGTAATTAGTGATTGTTTATTAATTCCCGTATTATATTGATTGTTTGTAAACTAAGAACAAGCGGAACAAATTCGAAAAGGGAATGATCAAATTTCTTAGGGTTTCAAGCTTGTTTCGAGGTAGGTGATGGTTGTGATTTCATGTTGGTGTGATATATGTTTGCAATTGCTTCATTATAATGCATGTATGTATGCGAATGTTGCATTATGATCACCCTAATCGTAAATGAGGATAATTGAATAATTGTATGCCATGAATCACCTCTTGTTGTATGATTGTGAGAATATACATTGTGATTGTGGTTTGTTGAATGAATTAGGTGTTATGTTTCGACCCACTAACTTGGATCGGTTGCCACATTCCGGCATAAATATGGGATCAGTTGCCACGTTCTGGTATAAATATGGGATCGGTTGCCACATTCCGGCATAAATATGAGATCGGTTGCCACGTTCCGGCATAAACATTGGATCGGGTACCACGAACCGGTATACTAACAGTTTGGGTTTGGGTTCCATGAGAGGACCACTAAATTGGGTTCTGTGAAAGGACCATTGAATTGTGTTGCGTATCTACTTGTGTTGTTTACGTTCATATCTAATGGTGATTGAGGTTGGAAGACTATTTATTGCTCTAAAATGATAACCAATGTGTATTATTGAGAATGTAGAATGCTACATTGATCCTGAAAAGATGACTAATATTGTATATGTTTGGTATATGCCTGTTTTATAATGTTGTGGTTACTTGCATGTGTTTCACTTATTGGGATAACGGCGTGATCCTACCAGTACACTGTGGTTGTGCACTGATATTGCACTTGCTTGTTGTTTGTTGAGTACAGGGCATCTTTAGGCGGCTATTGATAGACCTTAGCTAGGTGACCATTGAGTATGACCGGATTTAAGGGTGAGCCAGTTCTTCTAGGCTGCCATGGATCTTTTTTGTTTAAGTCCACTCTCTTCGGACTTAGACTATTTGTTAAAGGTGTTTGTTAAGTTTCGGGGTTGTACCCCTTGTTCTTAGACTTGCCATTCGTAGAGTTTTGGTACAATGACTTTCAGGTTCTAGGGGTTGAATTTTCACATTAGTTTGGTTAGTTAATTGTTTAAACCTTTGGAGTTTATGGGGACTCCATTTTTATTGTCATTTAAACCTGTTTCCATTTCTTTAAATGCTTTAGTTTTCATTAAGTTGTTTAGTCTGGGTTGTAGTAATGATTCTCCCACTGGAGGGTTAGTGTGGGTGCCAATCATGACGGTCTGGGTCGTGACACAACCAAAAAATAAATTACTTCAAAAAGGAGTAAATTTTAGGAGGTTTCAATCGGTGGGGCATCGACGGACGTTTTTGAGTATTTTTAAGAAATCTCTAGGAAGAACATGGAAAAATAACAAAGAATATATGCCCAAATCTGAAAAATATTTACAACTACAAGCCGTAACAAATAACAATGAAAGCTTAGCTTTCATGGCCAATCAATGGAAGAAATTGAAACAACCTTCTTGTAGGTACATTTTGGAATGGAAGAATTCTTCCACTCCATGAATCAACCCCAGATTGCAAGCAATTTCCTTGGTGGTCATTGCTAAAAGTTTCTTCTTTACCATTTTGCAATGAAGAAGATAGAATTATTAGAGAATTTTAATAATTGATTAGGAATTAATTAGTGTAAAATATAATTAATAAATAAAAATTAAGTAATAAAGAAAAGAAAGTAAAAAAGATATTAAAAAAATACAATTTCTGACATAGCGCTGACGTAACGCTGATGTGGCGGCGAGTGTAATACACCACATACTATGAGAGTGGTGTTGCACATAGTAGAGTGGTGTTAAATTCACTTTTAAGAAGTAAATGTGTGTAATAGGTCGTCATGATAGTTAAAGCGTGTAACTGGCTTTCCGGGACAAGTTTAGGGGGGAATCTATGCCTTTACCCCTGGGTTTCCTTCTGAGAGTTTATCAATAAGGTCGAATAACTCTTCACAGGTTTTTGCTAGCGCTTGTCCACCTGCTGCACTATTAAGAAGTACACGTACATTATAATCTAAACCCTCAAAGAAAGTGTGAGCAAGTACCTCATTAGTTTGTATGTGGTGCGGGCAGACATTCAACATTTTTCTAAAACGAGCCCATGCATGGTACATGACCTCCCCCTGATTTTGCCTAAAGCTTAATATCTCACTTTTCAACCTTGCAGTTTTCTTGGATGGAAAGAATCGACTCAAGAACTTCTTTGCTAGATAATCCCAAGTAGTGATGGAGTTTGGTGGCTCAGAATCTAACCAACATCTTGCGGCTCCTAACAATGAGTATGGGAACAACGTTAGCCTTACATAGTCCGATGAGACTCCATTTGGGATGTATGTATCACTAATCTCTATAAAGTTCCTAAGGTGGATTTGGGGATCCTCGTAGGGGAGATCGGCGAATTTCCAACTAGCATGGATGAGCTGTACCATGCCCTGTTTTAGTTTAAATCTACCCCCCGGTTGAGGTTTCCTAATGCTAGACGCCACATTGGCTGTGATTGGGAGTGCCACATCACGGACGAGTCTTGCTGGTACGACAGGGGTACCTCTTGGATATTCAAGTTTTCTTGGTTGTTCACGTTGTGTTGGTTATTCTCCTCATTGTCTCCACGAAGAACTAACCCCAATTCTCCATAACGTCCTTGATTAGCCATTTTCCTAGGTCGGCGTAAAGCTCTTTCGGGTTCGCTGTCTGGTTCGACAAGTTCTCCTTTCCGAGCAAGACTTGAGAGTTCACTGCCTACAATAAACAAGCTAAGATCAAGTAATTAACACCTGAATATTCTAATTGTAGACTTAAGAAGATCGAATATAAATCAATTTCTAAGTCCCCGACAACGGCGCCAAAAACTTGTTGCTCCCCAATATACACGCAAGTGTACGTGTCACATCCCTTTTTGCGCATCGGCGACGGAAGGGTTTTTCCAATTTAAGTGACGGTATTGATTTAAGGATTATTTTATTTTTGTTTCAGAGTCGCCACTTGGAATTGAGTTGTGGTGTTCCAAGTCACCTTTTCGAATCCCTAATCAATAGGAAATGACTCTTTTAGTTTTGGTCTGCGAACCAGAAATTCGGGTAAGGAATTCTGTTGACCGAGGGGAAGGTATTAGGCATCCCTCGAGTCCCGTGGTTCTAGCACGGTCGCTTTTATTGACTTATACTTATTTTTACTATTTTTGGATATATTGTGTCTACAGGCCATGGTTTGCTTATTTTTTAATTGTTGAATTTTTATTAGTCTTAAACCGGATGCATAACTGCATTCTCGATCTTGACATTTGGAGACATAACTGTCTTCCCCTCTCGAGTTCATCACACCTAATAATATCAATTTACAACTCTTGATTTGAATTAACAAAATTAATTATTAAAATAATTTGGCCAAGGTGCGTAACCGTATCCTTGAGTTTCTTTTGATGTCTCAAAAAAATATGTGTAACCACATTCTTAATTGAAACTCATTTCTTATTTATTACTCTTTTGTTAAAATTAAAATAAAATTAAAAATTAAAATAAAATTTATCTTATCTAATGTTAGAGGCATTCTCATTTATTACTTTTTTGCCCAATTTGCATCTTATCCTAATCCCTTATGGTTATTGACTAAGCCTTAAATCAAGTCTAACCCTCAGATCGTTAATAAACATACTAGCGTAATCACTTGCTACCATTTTTACATACAATTGAAACCCATAAGCAAGCAATTTAGTATATAAAGCAATATTATGTAAAGAAAGGTTAAGAAAAATAAGAATTTCAAAATATATGAAAAGAAAAACAACTAAAGTGATGCATCCCAAACATGATAAGAATTCCCTTTTCAAGTTACCTTAGTTAACTTTGGTTTATTTTTATCTTTAAAGAAAAAACAAATAAAAAGGACAAACTAATATAAGTTGATAATATGCAAGCAAAATATGTGCTTAGTCCATTTATTTAAAATACCATGTTGGAAACTCATCTTTTGATCTCATTCTCATTTCAAAACATCTAGTCCAATATTCCATATCACCACTAAATGGAGAAGACAACATTCAGTAGTAACTAAACTTCAACATCATAAATAAACACCCAAACATAATATAGCTCACTGAAATTGATAAGTCAATTAATTACACTTTTTAAGAGTTAATTCCAAATAAAAATACGGCAAAAGTGAAAAGAGAAATAAAAATGGACCTTTAGTGAGCCACAAATTTTAAACACAAAACTTCACCGAATTCAAAATCCACAAAAAAATACAAGACAAGTTTGATTTGTTCAAGAACCATAGAGCAAAGTTGAAGTTCGACTAAAAATCTCACCATCGAGTCGTGAATTTTGGTTGTTGTCGGCTATGAGTGTTGTGTGTAGTATAGTTTTCTTCTTTCAACAAGTCTTGGATAAATCCGCGACTCAACTCGATCTTTAACAATATAAACGGGCACTTTATATGGCCAAGTTAGATTTTTTATTTATTATAAAAAAACTATAACCCCTAATAATTTAAAATGTACGACACCCAATCTGTTAGGCATAAACATTCAAATATTGGTGTAGAATACGAAAGCTAACACTAAAGATCGAACAAATCATAATAATATGCTTATTAATTATGCTTCAAGGCTTTCACGTTAATTTATTAATTTGCCAAATATGCAAATGTTAACTAGTGTTTTATCATATGATGACAAGAATTCAAAGATATATTTTTAAATATAAATTTGTTACAGTAACTAAACCCATATTATGACAAGTTTATTTTTTTTAGAAAAATCATGCATCTATGTAAAACCCCATGAACAAACCACTTGTAATTTATAACATAAAATTATGCCTACTTCACTTCAATTAGGATAAAGGAAAAATAATAATATTAGGCCAATAAGAAAACATCAATGTCCAATCAATATAACTACAAAAGTTTAACATTAAGGCAATATCACTAAGAAATTATGTATCCATGAAATCAAACATAAAAATAAAAACAATATGAAAAGAGAACTAAAAAAAATGGACCTTTGATCAAGCTCTCCTGAATTTTGTGATGCTTTTGTTTGTAGAGATGAGTGACGATAAATTTCTTTTGCTCCTCCATGTGTGTGAATCTCTTTGGGTTGCTAATTTTCTTCTATTTTTTACTATTGGTGTGCGTGTGTGTCGTGCCTAGGAGTAGTGTCCGTGTATGTATCAATTTCTTTTTTTCTTTTGTTTGTAATATTATAATTAATGAACTCATAAAAGGCCCCTTTTTAGAGAAGAAATTTTTTAAATAAAAGTAAAAACAAAATACAAGATTATCTTTAGTATTTATATTAAATTTAAACTAGCGTTATATCCATGTCATATGAAATAACAGGAACCCTTTGTTTTTGGATGACAAAAATAAATGCTATCAATAAATGCATTTTTTGCTAATGAAGGATGATTTACTTAATCAATTTTCAGTTATGCTTGTAACTGCTACGAAAAACACCATCGGATTTCAAAGTAGCACGATCTAATTCGAAAATTTCACCCAATTGAGCACGTCTAGCATATTTTTTCAC
Source organism: Solanum acaule (assembly GCA_036250505.1). NCBI lineage: Eukaryota > Viridiplantae > Streptophyta > Magnoliopsida > Solanales > Solanaceae > Solanum > Solanum acaule. The sequence continues at coordinate 9,083 of JAJOOR010004601.1, forward strand.
AGTAGCAAGATCACTATAACTGACGCTGTTGAGTTCACCGCCGTAGAACTCAACAGTTACACCTACTTGTTCAACACTATACTTCGATTCTGCCCTTCTAAAAGGAACATCGGCTCTAGCAATTCCATCGCCGTCTACCAAAACGACCGGAAATGTTTCAAAAAAAGTAGGCATACGACGTACAAAAAAGTTCATAAGAATTCCTGAGTCATGTCTTGGCTTAATAAGGTAGAACGAATTTATTGGATCCTAGCCAAGCAAAACAACTATATGTTATACTACATTTTATTCGATCTAAATTTAACAATATAAGCATTCAAATATATTTCAATATTATAGCATTAATAATATTAACGGGTTAAACACATATGAAATCTGAACAACTTCCGTATATAGGATTCAATTCTTGCACAATCATGACATAAAATTATACAAAAAATAGAATATAAATAAATGTTACCTCTTGTGAAAATTAGTTCACGAGAAGAAAGGACCAACAATCAAGAGCCACGAACTTGAAACCACGAAAATAGACTTCGAGATTTTCAATCACAAGGTGCAAAAGTACGATGTATATATTATTTTCCAAGATTCGTGCATATATCTGTGTCTGTCCTCTTCTTTTATTGCGTATGTGTTCTATATATAGAATATATTTTCCTAGGTGGGTCCTCTTTTGTTGTTGTAGTGTCCATGTAAACAGGAATGGGTGGTGGGTTTTTTAGGGGTCGTGTGAAGTGGGGAGTGTGAGAGTTGTGAAGAAGTGGGAGTGTGGGGGGAAGTTGTGTGGAAGTGTGAGTGTAGGGTATATAATTTGCTGATTGTTTTCTTTTCTTTTTCTTTCATCTCTTTTTATTTTGGAAAGAATCAAAAGTTTTTGTTCTTCTTTTTCCTTTTGTTTTTCCTACGTGTAGTATGTTTTTGGGTCGGTGTAGGAGTGAGGTAGGGTTGTTAGATTAATTAGGTTATTTTCTATTTTTTTTAATTTTAGTTTTAGTTTTATTTTACTCTTAAAAGAATAATAATTAACTATAAATAATAAATTATAATAACATATCAACCAATTATTTTAAATTAATAAAAATCTAAGAAAAAGTCAAAAAACAATTAAATGATACTAGCTTATTTATAAAACTTAATTTTAAAATATTATAGGTTTTTTGTACTCCTTCACTTCTTTTAAAACAATTTGAAAACAAAACTTCACCTTAAAAATTGATTCTATTTTTGTTGTTTACAAATCTTTAAATAAACTTTATAAAAAGTCAAAAATATTTAATTTATATTTATAAAAATATTTCAGTTCAAAAAATGGTGTAAAATTCTATGTTCGGTAAAAAATTATGTGTCTACACGTGGTCACTCAAGTAATATAGTTTCTTAAAGAAACGTGTTATCGTTCTCAAGGGACTTATGATCAACTTATCTAACACTTAACTCTACAAATAAAATAAAAGTAACCGTTTTCAGAAATTATGATGATTGTTAAGTACTACTAATTATGCAACAAATAAAAGTAACTAATTGTGAACGACTTTAAGATGATGTGTCAAGCAAGTAAAAGACAATTCCAGGGCTGCAACATGCAATGAATCTCATGTATCATATTCTTGGCTTAGAACTAATTTTAGTTGTCAAGTTACTGGTTTACATGGTTAATTGTATGAGTCGGGTATCAAACCTCTAGTCGCCTACTCCAGTTAGTAGTCTAACTACATCATTGAGCGGGGATAAATGTGCCTAACTGGCGAGCATTTATATTTCATCCTGTTTCGTAACCAAGCAAGTTGTTCGTCCGAACGTCACTCCTAAACACAAATCACCTCAATCAAATGTGTCGATCGAGCTCTCTATATTCTCTGGTCTATCTAACCCCCCCTTCTCTCGATTTTAAGATTAGACAATATATTTATTTCATGGTGACCAAACACGAAATACTAAAACAAGAATATAGAAGTAACTTACAATGACAACCAATAATTAATTCAAAAAGTTTTAAATAATCAACAATCAATTCGTAGTTACAGCCCCAGAACTAAGGCATTTAGCCACTCATGCTATTGGAAAACCACAAAATATAATTGTTTATGTGATTTCCGAAAAATAGAAGAGTTAGAAGATCGAAACCTATTACAAATGATAAAACTTTCTCTTGCTGACCAAATAAAAAATCGAACCCTAATAATTTAGCCTAAGGGGTCTATTTATAAGAGTTGGAAAATTGGAGACAAATTCCACTTCAACTAGGAATCCTATTTAATCATATTTATGTTGGAAAAGTTGGCACAAGGGTGGGGCTTCGCGCCTCCCATCTCGCCCAATGTGGTGCTTTGATAATTTCTTCTTGGCACGTTGCGCCAGGCAAAGATCTCTGAAGTGTAGGTCGTGGCGCATCGTGGCTATCAGTACTCCTGAGGATCAGCTCTGAAATTCTAGTGCTGGCGCGTCGCGCTTCTCAGCACTCCTGCAAATCCTCTTTGAAGTTCCACCAGTGGCGCGCCGCGCCAACCAATGCGCCATCCACTGGTGGTTCTTGCCTTAGCCACTTTTCTTCTCTTCTTTGCTTCCTCATCTCCAAATCCCTCAAAAGTTTCTAAAACAACTAATCATATGTAAAAGTGCACAATCATCATAAGTTAACAAAATCAAACTAATAAACTCAAGATCATTCACTAACTCAATCAATTCGTGGGCAAATATCGATAACTTAGGCATATAAATACGCCTAAGATCACCACCCCACACTTAGACCTTTGTTGTCCTCAAATAATCTTTAGACTATCAACTCCTTTTCATATCCCTTGGACTTATCAACCCACCTTAAAATCAACCAAACCTTTTAAATCATGCTCTTGTAGTTCACAATGGATGCAACATTTCAAAATATTTACAACAAGTTACGACACATATGCTCAAACTCATACAACACACCAATTAGATAATCCGAACACATGCCATGAATCCCTTCACTTATTTGTGTTTAGTAAAGCCTTTCACTCAAGCAATTACAATATCAACAAGGCCTATTTTTCAAACAAAACACTTACTCTCACAAATAGAGTTCTTACTTCTCTCAACATGCCATAAGCTTGCCCATAGTGTATTCTTACTTTCACATTGTGTTTTTCAAGGAATCAAGAGGACTTCTATTTGGTTGTAATGTCGGCTTAAGGTAAGGGAGGAAATATTTGTGAATCATTTTAGTGACTACACCTCCCTAATGCACATGTCATTATTTTGCCAACAAACCTCCTACTAAGCTTTTCTTTCCTTCTAGTACACACTTCATGAATATTTACCCTTTTTTGTTGCTCCATCTTTGCCCCTTTATTAGTATATTTTTATTTTTTTTACATTCATTTACACTAGCCACCCTCACTCTAGATTTTAAAGTCCGAGTGAGGTACACAATATTCTTGATAGGACCAGAGCCAATGTTTAAAGCATATTTCTGAGATAGCCACCCTCAATTTGAGTTGAGGTGCATAATGTCACTAATGACCAGGGCCAAAACAGAGTTTCTTATTCTTTTCTTTTTCACACAATTTAGCATTTCACCCTTTCTCATGTCAACCTACATTTTCAACCCTTCTTCTTAACACAGTCCATTAAGGATTTTATTAGGATCAAAAGACTTTGGTACCGAACAAACATGTTTCGACTTATCATGTGGCTTATCAACAAATAAGGCTAAAGACTCAATGGGGATTCACTAGGGATCATTTCAATGGTAGGCATACAAGTAGAGTCGAGAATTGGCTTGTGAAAAAAACGCCTCAATCACCTTCCCTAAGTCATACAAGCTACTAATTCAACATACACAAACAAGTTCTAGATATCAATTTAAGCAAGAACCAACAACACTCATCACACATGGCGTTGATGAGTCCACGATTTGGACTCTTTAAGGGCATAATTTAATGGAATTAGTGTCATCAAATGCATATTTTGTCTCAATAATTGATGTAATTCCTTGAATTTCAGGTATTTAAACTTAGGGACAAAACATGGACACTATGGAGTAAAAAGGAACAAGACAACTGAAAGAACGAAGAAAAGAAGGCCTGGGGATCGCCTAAACCATTGGGCGAGTCGCCGAATGGCCTTGGTCTCACCCAATGTTCTAGTGTGCCAAGCCCTGAAGGACAAAATCAAATAGGCAATAAAAAAGAGCAGTCGGTGAGTCGCTGAACGGTTCCGCGAGGCAGTGCCATATCACCAAAAGTTACAGAGCTTGAAGTTGCTGAAGGACAATGCAGAAAGACGATGAACCAGACCAAAGAGTGGATCGGCGATCCCGACTAACTGTGCCGAGTGATCCTTCGCAATGCACTTTTTGACAACTATAAATACATGTTTGAATTTTTTAGTTTAGAATCAAGTTTTACATTTCAGAAACAAATTTTTGGAATTACTCAGTTTTAGAACTTAGTTTTTGGAGACAATTTTCCATACATTTGAAGAGTTGAAAATTTCCATTTTCTAAGCAATTAAAAGTGGGTATTGAAGATTCTTCATCCTTGACGTGTGTAAAGACAATATTTATCATACCCATTTTATAGAAACACTTTTCGGTATCGATTTCTATCTCTTTACTATGTCTAGCTAAAACCTCAATTCTTAGGGTGTGATTTTGTGAATATGCATTGAATTTACTGCTGGGTATTGCTAATTGATTGTTTATTCGTTGTTTAGAGGTGATTTCATTCAGTAGTTGTGTTTGAATTAAATGGGGTTGTAGTTGCAAATACAATTTTATCTTCGTGTTTTTGACTTGCTCGAGAGAGAAGTTTTAAAACCAAAACTACTGACTCGATAGTCTGTGGTTATTGGATTGTCGTGAGTTCAACTCGAGAGAGTGAATCCTAAACTCTCTTCCATACATTCAGCTCGAAAGAGTGAATGGACTAAGGCGAAGACTGTACTTCATTGCCGCTTATTGGTGTTCAAGAGAAACTGATTTGATTTGGGGTAAATTGTTCAAGAGAAAATTTGCTCGACTAAAGTCTATCATGGTTACTAATTTGCAGTGAGTTACTATCAATACATTTAGCCAGTTGTGTATTTTAGCCCATATTCCTATCACATCCCAAAAATCCCGTCTCCATATTTGCATTTTCATTTTGGTTGTCATTTTAGTTAATAATTGCTTACAAAACCCTCTTTGATAATTGACACTTGTGTCACCCTTTAATTTATCATGTTTTTCATCGTAAATGTCTATAACTATGATTAACTTGAAGACATTTCTGCTTGATTCTTAATTACAAACTGTTCCCTTGAGACTCGACCCCAACTTACTAGTTGGGTTATATTACTATTGAACGATCATGGACACTTAGTATTGGATGAAACACTCGGATACGTCAAGTCAAAATGGCTCCGCTGCTGGGGAGTGGTGCTAATTGAGAATTTTTAGTTAAGTTAAATTTTGTTCTTGTTAGTTATAGTTCTACTTACCTAATTTGTAGTTTTGTTTACCTTGTCTATGCATTGAAACATGAAAAATGAGTGTAAAGGGTGGAAACGTAAACCAAATAGATCACCCCCTGTTGAGGTTATTAAATTTTAGGGATAACCTCCTTACATTCCAACAATTGGAAGGTGAGACCATCCATGATATATGGCCGAGATTTAAGGCATTGCTACAGCAGTGCCCGAATCATGGAATGCCAGACAAATTGCTGCTGGAATGCTTCTATAGAGGTCTTGGTCCTGAAAACAAAAGCGCTACTGATCAACTTTTTACAGGCTGTTTGATACGACAACCATATGAATTAGTAGCCCAACTCCTTGACGGCATGGTTAAAGCTAACAAGGAAACAGAAAAGGACCAAGAATGGGCCGCATTGTTGATTCAGTTGGATGATCTATCCAAGAAGGTAATGAAGTTGGAAGCGAGGTCTAAAAAAAGAGTAAGTACCTTTCCCTTCGCAAATGTAAAAAGTTGAAGCAACAGAAGGGTGGACAAAATAGAGAGGTCCTCTCACTCATTCTACACAAAATCGAGGAACAAGATAGAGTGTTAAATGAGATAAAAGAGAATGTCAAAATGTTGAATCAGATAACGACGACCTCCCATTCCATGATTATTCATCTACAAGATGCCCAGATAAACCAAATGTTGCCATGTCTCTACTTACATCATAAAGAGGGAGTGCCTACTGATACTATGGCTAACCCCGAAAATGAGGTTTGAAAGGTGACTTGCGTCGTGCCACGACGTTAACTAAGGCGCTGCTTGAGTGGCAAACCCTTTTATTGCTTTATTTTTGTTTTAGAAATAATGATGTGCCGATTGTGCAGGTTAAAGTGTGGAGAATGTTTGAAAATTCAGGTTGGCGAGCTAAAAAGTCCAGTCAACGCATCGCCGAAGAGGTCGATGAGCCCGACCTAATCCGTCGTTTAACTGAAGACAACTTCAAAATAGAGTCTGTAAAACTCGACGAGCCCAGTGTTTACAACCCTACTTTATTCAAATAGGACGAAACGTCGAGGTGACTCAAAAAATGATCAATTAAGTCGATTTTAATTTTTTTTTAAAAGAATAAACGAATTTTAAAGGAGTCGCTACCTAATTTTAGGAAAAACTAAAAAACCAATAAAAAATGTCTACGAAACCTATAGATTCTAGTTAAGGGGTTCAAGTTAATCCGAAGGGAAGGTGTTAGACATTCTTCGAAATGCACAGAAGTGGTACCCGACTGAATTCATTTTTTTTTCAAATTGAGAAGGAGATAAAAACAAATATACAAGTATAATAAGCAAGTAATATACACAAATAATAAAATAAAACAATAATAAAAAACAATAATAAATAAAAATTATAATTCGAACTTCATTCGAATAGCTTCAATGGAAAGCAGCTTCGTGTACCTGTAAAGACACTTAGTAAAAATGTTAGTACTAAATAAATGTGAATAAAAATGAATAACTCAAATAATAAATTAAAAATAAAAATTCGTCTTATTAACATGAGAGGCCTTGAAAATCGACGGTAATTTATTCATCGGTCAATTTTAACATACAAAATATATGACCTTAACCTAAATTTCCATCTTTTACAATGGAGAGACCTCGTAAACCGATGAAGAGATTTTTTCATTGGCCAATTTTAACTTATGAACACAATAAACAATAATTGCAACAATGATATAGTAACTTAAATATAAAACAAAACCACATGAATACTAACCAAATACAAAACAATATGAAATTAATTGGAACAAATTTCGAGCAATTGTCAACACAAAAATATGTATGAACAATATCCAAATATAAAACAAAACAGTAAAAAATCAACACAAAACTAAATAATTAACAAAATTTAATGTAACAAGCAGTAACAAAATAATTAATTAAAATAGACAAGACAAAAAACAACCCCCAAAAAAATTGAATAAGAAATAAATAATGAACTATCAACAACAGACAACTTCAGACCAATGACCTACTTAAATTAACAAAGTGTCACGTCCCGCCACATCACAGTTAAATTTGGCGTCCGGATAGGGACGGAAGGGTCTAGAGTTGTGGAGAGGTTTCCGGAAGACTCTAGAACCCTTTAGATTTTTCAAGAAGGCTAGAATTCTCTAGAATAACTTAGAAGGCAATGGAAGGTCCTAGATAGTTTCCAAGAAAGCCTTAGAATTCTCTAGAATGTGTAGAGAATTCTAGAAGAGGGACTAGATATTTTCTTGGAAAGCTTTAGAATTTCCTAGAATTAGTAGAAGATTCTAGGGAGGGACCAAAGTGTAAATAGTTTAGGGACTTGCAAAGTAAATATTAATTACATTTTAGTCCCTAGGAGGTAGTATAAATAGAGGTGCCCCTCATTTGCAAGGCACCAACCAAGAAAGCAAGCAAGCAAGTTGTAAGCATTCTCCAAGCAATACAAAAAGCCTTCTTCCAAAATTCTCTAAGTCTTTCCTTAAGCATTCTCTTAGCGATCTAGTCTTAAAGGGCTTACTTGAGCTTACAAGATCGTGAAAGACTCATGAGTAAGTTGTCAAGTGCCGCACGGAGCTTTAGTAAGACTCTAAGTCCGTGACAAAAGGCACAATATGCCAACAATAAAAAAAAAATGTGAATAAAGCAATATAAGATAACTCACTGCCTAACTAAAGCTAAAAACAAAAACTAACAACTTAATATGGACTAGCTTAACAATATCAACAATTTTATGATTAAAAATCAATAAAGAGGTATGAACCAAATTAACCAGTAGATCATAAATAATAGTGGCCAAAAATAAGAAAAATCAGCCAATACTCGCAAACAATAACTAAAAGACGTAATAAACAATAAAAAATGGAGTTACCCGCTTCGGATTTTGATGATTTCCAACCAGATCTTGTACAATTTAATCGTGAGAGAGATGGGTGAGCAGCCATGGTGATGTTGCGGTGGTCTTGTGACTGTTGGCTCATGAGTTTCTCTGTTAATGGGGTTTCGCCGGACTTTGGCGTTGAAATACTTGCTAATACAAACAAACAAAAATCAAAGGGGAGAGGGGAATGGAACTGGTTCGTTGTTAAGCTCCGGCTCATCGGAGCTCTAAGCTCCTCGCCGGAGCTGCTGCTGGTGAGTCACGAGTTTAGCTCGCTGGAGGAAGATGGAGTTGGGTCGGAGATCGCCGGAAAACAGAAAAAAAGAAAAGAGGTTTTTGAGTCTGTGTTTGGAGTTGTGAGCTGCTGGTTGTTTGAGGTTGAAGCTGGCTGTTTCAGGTGGGTTTGGGGTGGTGCCGTTGCTTTCCGATGGGTTTTTGTGTGGTGTTTCGGTGGAGAAGAGGAGAGTAACAGGTGGTTTGGGTTGCTATTTTGAGCTGGGTGGTAACGACAGCTCAAGGAAGATAAATTAGGATTTTTTACACATGAAATTCTTCCTTCCAATCTAAAAAAATATTCACCACCCCTCATTTTTTATCTAAGCAATAACTTAAATTGAAAAATAATTATGCAATAGACTCAAATTGTGGGCTTGTGATTGTGGCCCAAAATTATTGGTCAATCTGTGTATGTGAATTTTATCCATATTTGAATAAATTTTTAGACTGTGTAAAATATTAAAATGAATATTAACAAATGTAACAAATAAAATGAATATTTTAAAAAATAATGAACGTAACTAATGACATGTAAAAATGCAATTTTAAAATTAACTGATTAAAAAAAAATCCTAAATTTTGATAAATAAGGATAGTTATCGATAAACTTATTTAAAATTATAAAAAAAATTATTTTGAACTATTAAATAGATAAAACTTAAAAGGTAAGAATTTTGAAAATGTTAAGCCAAAATTGGGTGTCAACAACTGTCCCTTTCGTTGGATATGATTGATGAAAGAAATCGTGGACACCGAAAATTGGCAAACCCAATTTTAGCCGAACACATGACCTTTATATAAAAGTGTGGTTCGAATGTGATGGAAGTCGATCCCGAACTTGCCTTCAAAAGGTTTCACGCTATGTTGCGTTCTTGTTTAAGTAGTCCGCACCTCTGGTTCAACTGAGAATGCATCATCTTGGATGTTCTCAAAAAAACAAAGATGAAATTCATTAGTAGAGACAAAATTACATGGAAAAAGGTAGTATCTCTTATGATACGACCAATGAAGATGATCCATTGGTAGGATAAAAATGTAAGTCCATCGGTAGGATAAATGAAGATGATGATCCATCGGTATGATTTTGAATGTATGTCCATTGGTAGGTGGAATGAAGATGATGATCCATCGGTAGGATTTTGAATCTATGTCCATCGGTAGGACGAATGAAAAAAGACGATCCATCGGTAGGATTTTGAATCTATGTCCATCGATAGGACAAATAAAAATTCTTTCAACGCAAGTCTCCTCCGACTTGAACGTGGAACAGATAGGGTGCACATCCTTCACCTCCAAATAGATGCGACTTAAATGTAAATATCTTTCAACGCAAGTTTTCTTCGACTTGAGCGTTGAATAGATATGGTGCACATCTTTCACCACCGAATAGATGCGACTTAAATGCAAATATCTTTCAACGCAAGTCTCTACCGACTTGAACGTGGAATAGATAGGGTGCACATCCTTCACCTCCGAATAGATGCGACTTAAATGCAAATATCTTTCAACGCAAGTCTCTACCGACTTGAACGTGGAATAGATAGGGTGCACATCCTTCACCTCCGAATAGGTGCGACTTAAATGCAAATATCTTTCAACGCAAGTCTCTACCGATTTGAACGTGGAATAGATATGGTGCACATCCTTCACCTCCGAATAGATGCGACTTAAATGCAATGGTCTTTCGGCGAATGAAAATGCAATGACCCTCTTGGCAAATGAACAATGCAATGACCCTTTCGGCAAATGATAGATGACTATATGATTGTCCACTGTAACAAAGTGGATGACTATATGATTGTCCACTGTAACAAAGTGGATGACTCGATGATTGTCCACTGTAACGAGATAGATGACTCGATGATTGTCCAACTGTAACGAGGTGGATGACTCGATAATTGTCCACTGTAACGAGGTGGATGACTCGATTTTTCAACTGTAACGAGGTGGATGGCTGGTGTGTCTTGAAAATGTCATCATCTTGTTGCTTTCATCTATCCCTGTATTCGAAAAGAAACGGTTAGTAGACACAATCTTGCTTTAGCTAGCAACATGATAAAAAAACTTTAAGGCATGATTCAAAAGAGAATGTGTACAAAGTGCATGATCACTTTGACACAAGTGAGCAATCATCGTTTTTCTCTTGAACACTTTGTGTTCATTGTAACTCATGTTTTATAGTGGATTTGTACGAGGCGCCGGTGGCTCGCCATGACAATGCTGGAGATTTTCAAGTTGACTTTGAACTTCAAGCAATGATGGATCCTTTGAAGTTGACTATCAAAGCTTCTGACAGTACTCGTTGGAATTTTTGAGGTCTTCCTCAAAAATTCTATCCCAGTTAGAACATTTTGGCAAATCTCAAAATGATCTCCAATCTTGACTTGCTGGAGATAGCACCTTTATTGTGAATTTTTGAGATATTGTCAAAAATTCTGTCCCAGTTTTTATTACAAGTAGAAAAGAAAATCCCACTGAATATATGACTGAGTCGTCGTGGCGCCTACATATCTTGTTGAGCCAGGAATCAGGTCAAATGTAGTTCCAATCCCGTAGATGATGGATACTACAAAGAATCTGACACAAGATCATTAGTATAAAATGTACAATATGAACATGATGAAATAGGATAATAATATTCTCTACGATATTTAAAGTCTAAAGACAAAAGATGTGTCACATTTTTGGGACGGACGACCCAATGAATTTAAATAGATGTCTCACACTGACATGATTAACCTAATGACACTTTTTACAATGAACAACCCAGAAAGGAAAGGCAAAATCTTTTTTTTTAGTGGAAATTTTTTTTAAAAAGTGTTTTGGAAAATATTAAAGAGTGGGTTCTTGACTTTTTTTTCTTTTTTTTTTTTGAAATATTAATAATGTGATGGACAGTCAAATCTTGACTACAATTGGTACTAACATTTAGGATTGCAGGTAAATCTCTCCTTCTCCTTTTTTTTTTCTAACTAAGATTGAATTCAAGGTAATTCCTGTAGCTTCAAGTGGTACCTCAAACATACATAAGGATCAACAAGATTTGTTCATCTTGCCTCAAACAAAGGTTTTGAATTGTATCAATCCTTAGGTTTCACGTGACCTGACAAAAAAGAAAAGTCCTATTTCACACATACCTGAAGCGTTTGATTTGAGGACATTTTCAAAGTGCACTCACACTCACAAGAATGTTCAATGTATGCAACTGTGATACCATAAGCTTGGCCCTTTGTAAATCTCCACTAATGTGAGAACATTTGGAATGAGATCATAGAGGGCTTGTTATTGGCTTGCAATGTAGGCATAGGGATGGGTAGGATATTTATTTGGAATAAGAGTGACTTAATTTCTCCTTGAGCGTCACACTGAATTTGTGCTTTTGACGATTGATACAGTTTTAACATCTGATCATTTTCGTTGTCCCCCTCTTCTTCTTTTTTTGACTTCTTTTGAATCCTTATTTGTTAGAGCTTTTACTTTGTTCACCCCTTTATTTTGTTTTGACTTCATTTGAGTCCTTATTTCTTATTTCTTTGAGATTTTTCTTTCTTCACCCCTACCTTTTGAAGTTTTCTCCTCTTTTGTTGGAGTTTTTTTTCCGTCTTTCATTGACCTTGTAGGGGTATTTTTGTCATTCTCAACCTTTTTTCTTTCTTTCTTTCTTTTCTTTCTCTAAAAGTCATTTTTGCTTCCTTGACTATGGGAGACTCGATATCTTTTGCCTCTGTCAACTTTAAACTTGAATCTTCTCTTATAATTTGCACATTTATGGTGCGCTCAAGAAGGTTGGGCCAAGAGAGGGATAATGCATGTAAGCACTCAGAAGGGTAAAGGTTAAGATATGGTTGTCCAAAGAAAGGGTTTTAGGCTAAAAGTTGGAAAATTAGGGATTAATGTCATTTGGTAGGCTTTGAAAGACACAATCGGGTTAAAGAAGGCCTACAATTCTTTCCCAAGCCAAACATTACTCAAGATTTCACCTAGAAAAATATTCAGGCCAAGTTCTCGATCAACAGTGCAATGCAATTGAATTTTGATCTAAAAGCTCTCCACACCATGCGATTAGTTTTATTCTTATCTTGAATGCCTACAAGAGAATTTTCAAGTATCACAAAAGTACAAATGAGAGGTACCAAAAGAATATATGGTTTACCACAAAGTCAGTCATCTCTATCATATCGATTCTTTTTACATGTTCTTAACTGCATTGGTCCCAACTGAGTTGAAGACATGACCCTTACATTATGTACACATTTTTTTTAAAGAATGAGTATCGAACCCGAGAAGGGCTGCGTATGTATCTCATCGAGATGAGAATCAGGTGCGCGTAGTTCATGCAGATATGCCTTTGAAAATATGCATAAACTATTTTTTTTACTTTTGAAAAATTTAATACCGAACCCAAGAAGGGTTGCCTACGTATCTCATTGATATGAGAATCAGGTACGCGTAGTTCGTGCAGATATGACTTTGAAAATATGCACAAACTATTTTACTTTTTATTTTTGAAATTTGAAAAAATGGATACCGAACCTAAGAAGGGTTGCCTACATATCTCACCGAGATGAAAATCAGGTTCGCGTAGTCCGTGCAGATATGATTTTGAAAATATGCACAAACTATTTTACTTTTTATTTTTTGAAATTTGAAAAAATGGATACCGAACCCAAGAAGGGTTGCCTATGTATCTCACCGAGATGAGAATCAGGTTCGCGTAGTTCGTGCATATATGACTTTGAAAATATGCACTAACTATTTTAATTTTAATTTTAAAATTTGAAAAAATGGATACCGAACCCAAGAAAGGTTGTCTACATATCTCACCGAGATGAGAATCAAGTTCGCATAGTCTGTGCAGATATGACTTTGAATATATGCACAAACTATTTAACTTTTTATTTTTTGAAATTTAAAAAAATGAATATCGAACCCAAGAAGGGTTGCCTACGTATCCCACCAAGATAAGAATTAGGTTCGCGTTGTTCGTGCATATATGATATAAAATAATTTCAAAATTTAGACAAACTTGGAGCGATTCATTGTATCCTCTTAACTGTCGATCTTTGTATTGTCTGTTGAATGTGGTCTATCATTTTTCTTACATTAACCACTTGTTGTTGTATTCTTTTTTTTTTAATGTCTCTTGGAACTATGTCTTCTCCCAATTATCCACGAGAACTAGACATTGTTTGACCATCCCTGACTGTCATCGGGGATGGTTTTCCTACAAAATATGAGAAATGTGTGAAAGCAGGACCAACATGTAAAATAATAAAAAATGAATGAGTGCGACCTCATAGTCAGAAACTCCCCTGATTTATCTTTTTGACTTGATATTAATATCTTGTGAAATACAAAGACTCAAATTTCGTGAATCCTCTTGTCCCTTGCAACTCCATACGTATAATGTCTTCCAGATTTTAACATAAATCAACCTCTTGCTTAAAAAGAAGAAAACCCAAAAGGTAAAAGTGTTGGTTCATGTTCATAATGGATAATGCAAAATATCACACAAAAAATTAATTAAACACATAAGCACTGCTTTGATAGAAGACAAACTCAATTATATCATTTAACATACAGATAGTTATTGTGCGTCCTATACAAATATGTGATCCTTCTGTGTCAAAGGTAGGCCTATCGATTTGAATGATTTATAACGTCATTTGACAACATTTTATTGTCCCCCAAAACACTTAGTATAAATTTTATGAATAAATCAAATAGTATTACAAAATAAGAAAAAAAATTATACAAATAATTAGTCCCACGCAGGGGTACTATCTCTGAATGCCAAAACCTTTGGATGAAATGATAACTTGATCCTTCTTCGACTCGAACAAACTATTAAATTCCCTACCCTGAGTGACAATGATTTGTTAAATGTCGTATACATCCTTCAAATTTAAACACATACGTATGATTGTCTTTTATTGACCAGACAAATAGACACATGGTGGGCCTCTAATGGGCCCAACACACCTTTGGTGTTGGTCAACTTAGTTCAAAATGCGCTAAATTCGGGATTTGGTTTCTCCGTTCGAATAGCTTCAATGAAAGTAGCTTCGTGTACTTGTAAAGACACTTAGTAAAAGTGTTAATACTAAATAAATATGAATAAAAATGAATAACTCAAATAATAACTTAAACATAAAAATCCATCTTATTTCCACTTAGTAAAAGGTCTAGTCGGCGCATCGCCGAAGAGGTCGGCGCATCGCCGAAGAGGTCGGCGAGCTCGACCTAATCCGCCATTTGACTCAACACATCTTCAAAATAGAGTCTGTAAAATTCAGTGAGCCCAGGAATTTATTGGTGAATCGCCAACCAGGTCGGCAATCCCGACGTAGACCGCCGTTTGGACCCCACCATTAACTGGAGATCTTGGAAAACTCGGCGAGGTAAATGAACACTCGGCGTGTTGCCGAGTGGATCGGTGAGCGCGACTAACGTTGTCGAATGGTTTTAAAGTTTCAAAATCTTCACTTTCCCTCGCTTTCAAACTTCGCAAACTCGTACCTAGTTAGTATTTTCAATATTTTTGCATTCCATAAGTATTTTGGTTGTTGATTGGTGCTCGGACTTTGGATTACATTGTCGCCTAGCATTTCAAAGTACTTTAATCGACATAAAAGGTTGGTTTTCTAAATCCCTAGTTTATTTTATTAAATTTGTATTCATTTGCAATGATCTTACCGTTGTGTCGTGTGCTGGGCCTCTCTGATAGGATTAGAATGTTTGAATGCCTATTTTAATTTGATAATCTTGCCCGTATTGATTTGATCGTCGAATGCCCATAAATTTGTGCCTTAAAATGAGTTAAATTTTGTGGGGTTGTGCTTGCATGTAGTTTAGTATGGTTGGGTGAAGTCTGAGTAGCCCGTATTTGTGCTAAATGACGTAAATTGCACAATGATACAGTGGGTGACACCATTCTTAAGGGAAAAAGTCGTCAAATGGCCAAATTTGGCAAAATCGGGAGAAGTCTGAGTATCCCGGGGTGATGGTTGTTATGGGTCAAAACATAATTTAACTAGTGCATTCTTTGATTTTGTTTTCGGGGCTTGCGGGGTTGAATTCAAGAAGTTGGGTTGAAAGTAAGCACGTTGGGTCGTTTGGCGAGTTGGGTTGAGCTCGCCGAACCACTCGGCGATTCGCCAAAGGTCCCCATCTCACCTTTAATTTCATGCTAAATGAGTAGTTGTATTCTATAACTTTCGGCAAAAAGCCTGAGGTCGCCGAAAGCACTTGACAACTCGCCGAAGGTATTCTTGATCGCACTTTGTCTACACCCAAGAACCCTTTTTGCACTGGAACTTTCGGCAGGCTAGCCCTTACTCGCTGAAAGGGACCTCCTACCGCCGACTTGCTTAGATTTTTTAGCCAATCCCTTCGGCGATCCCGATCTAGCTCACCAAAGAGATTCGGCGAATTGCCGACTTTGTCTACAGTTCAATTTATGTGCTTTGATGTGAATATTTACTGACTTTTCTCTGATGTTTTGCTGATATGGTACAAACAAATCTAGATAGGCCACCCCAGAAAAGAGCACGGGGAGTTACTATAAATGAAGGGGGATCAAAGCCTCCAAAGAAGGGAAGGCAAGAGCTCCCACTGGGAGACAAAGGCAAAAGAAAGAAGCACACATCTGAGAGAGTGGTTGTTGACACCCGGGCTGATTTGTCTGAGCCTGAGGACGAGCAACCTTTGTTGTCCCGAAGGAATAAGCTCCGGGCTAGATCTCACCTCACATCCACCAGAGTTCCTCATGCATCCACACCAACAGAATCACTGCCAACTGCGACACCTCCTGTCGCTCCCGTGCCTCCAGTCGTTCCTGCACCTAGACTCCTCAACAGATTGAAAGGAAATGGTTTGCGCACCTTTCTTGAGGAGAAGTTATTATCTACTGAGGGTCTGGAGGGTAAATACTCAGATATGCTAGACACTCTTAACTACCATAGGTTTAATCAGTTTACTAGGCCTCGAGGCCCTTATGTTCCTTCATGGGTTCGGGAGTTCTATATAGCCTATGGGGAGTTGGTGCCGAATAATAAATATATTAACACTGTATTGGAGAGAACGCTGCACTCTACATGTCCTTATGATAGTTTACCTGTGGCTCAGTCTTTAGATGACTTGAAGGGCTGGTTAGCCCCACTGATTTCCGACACCACCCCGAGGTGGATAGAGGTAGGAGTCCCCATAGAGAAGAGAGACTTGAGCATTGCTGCTCGTTTTTTGTTTGGCTTCATCAGTAGCACTAGCATCATAATGTCATCTCAAAACGAGTCTATTATGTGCCATCCTAAGGCGGCATGCCTTGGATCTGGCTAACTTTTTCGGACATAGTTTCAAAAGACCAAGGTTGGTTTCTTAATCCTACTCCTCTATGTGGCTAATTTTCCCTTAAGACGATCGTCATCCATCCATCATTAGGAGTTGTCACTCCTATAACGACTCTAAAACTCAATAAAGCGGTAAAACTAGTTCTAGTCGGTTCAAAAGGACTATCTTCAATAAAGTACCGAATACAAACATTGAGCAACCCAAAATAATATAATTTCAAAATTTAAGCCTAAAACTAAAAACTAAACTTAAAACTAAAGCTAGACACGATAAAGCATTAAACAAATATTTACAAAAGGTACATATTACCCACCCCACACTTTAAAAATAATCAATGTCCTCAATGGACAAATAAAACAAAGCATAGAGATAGGAATACTCTTTCGGGCCTCTAGGCTTCGTCGTAACCACCATAAAAACCATTAATGCATTTGCCTCATCATTGACGGTATCAGCATCATCCTCTTCATCCATCACCTCATCCGTCGTGGCCTCATCATCATCTAAAGGCTCCAGAAAGGCGGGACCAGACATGCACATAAAATCTGCACTCTCGATCAATGGATAACGATTCGCCAAGGTCTCCATCTCCTCATCAGTGATCGAACGTCCTCCTATCCGCAATTGCAATTCTGCCATGCCGAACATCCTAGCCATAATACTATTATCTCGAGCTTGCCTCTCTTGGGCTGACAAGACAGGTCCATGAGACGTGTCCAGTGCCTTCGTCCTAGTCACATCAACTATCTTGCCTATCAAATCGGGGTGGAAAGCAACAATCATATCCATCACTTCTTTTTCAATACCCTCATCCCTCAGAAAATGGGTTATCAACCCCCCGTAACAAAACCGCCACCTCAAATTATTTCTGAACTTCATCATGTTTTGCCTCAGTATTGCCCCAACATTAATGGGCGTCCCCTTCATCAACATGTAGACCAGAACCACCCTATTCGGCGTCACCTCAGTAAGATGTTTAGCGGGTAGCAACACACTACACACTATTTTCAACCACACCCGGTCTACCTGATTAAAATTAGCAAAGTAAAGGGTATTATGCCTCCCAGTATCCTTGATTCGCTCCCACGTAGCAGTCAAATCAACCCCACACAATGTATGTCAGATATCCTTATAAGAAGGTTTATCCTTCAAGTTATTAAATTCATCAACGTCACAGTTTGGGGTTCCCAAAAACTCATTCATTATTCTAGCAGAAAATTTCACATCCTTACCCCTCATAGACACAGTTTTACACTTAGTCTCAGTAAGCCAGTTCACATAGAACTCCCTAATCAATGTCAAACTACCTCATTCACATATTTGTTTCCCATATAATTAGCTTCCTTTTGACATTCAAACCACTCTCATCCATACCTCTGCACAATCTTTTTGCCGAACTTTTGCACCGGTTCCCGGCCACCAGAGGATCCGGAAGTTTCGCCCTTCCTACTTCACTTGGAACCCGCCACATTTTTAGTTTGAGGAGCCATCACCACCTTTTAGGAGAAGAAAAATGGAAAAAGAAAAAGATTTAGAAGAAAAAAATAGGCATGACATCACCACCTCCATGGTGTCCTCCATATGGGCTAGCATGACAACGTTCAAGCACTTTTTGAACCTCATATTATGGAATGCACTTCTCACCACCCGATCCACACCTTGTTTGAACAAGAACGGTTCATCCCAGATATAGAACTTAGCATCATGATTGAGATTTTTCTTTTGTTGGGTAGTTGCACCCGCGAGGTAATCTCCACTAACCATCAAATTCACAATGTCCCCATACCAAGGAACTTGAGAGATATCTAGTGCCATCAACTACTCATTCGAAAACTCTTTCCGAATTTGTTCACTTTCATTCACATGAGAGAAATCCTCCAGTCTAGACAAGTGATCAACTATTTAATTCTCAGTACCTTTCCTATCCTTTATCTCAAGGTCAAATTCTTGGAGAAGCAATATCCACCAAATTAGCCTTGGTTTAGCATTCTTCTTGTTGAATAGGTACCTAATAGCTGCTTGGTCAGTAAAAACAATCACCTTAGTACCTACCAAATACGATCTGAACTTATCGAAGGCGAACACTAAAGCTAGCATCTCCTTCTCAGTCACTATGTAATTAGCTTGTGCAGAATCCAGGGTCTTGCTTGCATAATAGATCGAGTGGAACACCTTATTCTTTCTTTGTCCCAACACTGCACCCATTGCTCCATCGCTTGCATCACACATGGGTTCAAATGGTACTTTAACATCTCAACAGCTATGTTTGTGGGTATGTTACCCATTGTTTTTTCTTTTTGCTTTTTGTTGTGTATGCGTCTGTATATTTGTATGGTGTAGTGTTGTGTGTGTATTGTATTTTTCTCCAGAATGATGCATGTGTGTGTTGTTTCTGGGTGTTCTTTTCTCTTTTTTCTCTCTCTCTCCGTGCTTCTGTATGTATGCTAGTGTTGTGTGTAGTAGTAGTAGTATTAATATAGTAGTCTATGTGTGTGTTGGTTGTATGTTGTGTGTATGGGTGTGTAGTGGTGTAGTATATGTGTAGTGAGTGGAGTGGGGAATTATGGTGAAGTTGGGGTGAGGGTTGTGGGAAATGGGAAGAGTAATGGGGGTTAATGTGTAGGTATATATAAATATAAAATATAATAATTAAAAATATTAACTAGTTATTTTAAATTAATATAAATATAAGAAAAGTTAAATAGCTAATTAAAAAATATAATTAAGAAACACTAGTTTATTTATTAAAGCTAAAATTAAACGAAAACATATATTTTTGAAAGTTTTTTATTTCTTTTGAATAAATTAAAAATAAAACTTACCAAAAAATGTGATTCTATTTTTGTTGTTTTCAAATCTTTTGAAATAAACTCAATAAAATTAGATAAAAGTCAAATTATCTAACTTAGACATAAAAGAAATATTTAAGGAATAAAAATAGTATAAAATTTTATGTTCGGTCAAAAATTACGTGTCTACAGTTTTCCCCTCTTTGAATGGAAACACCAAGAGTTTTCAAACAAAAAAGTAGACAAAGTGACAAGTTTTGACCGGACTCTTATATGAAAAAATAAATATGCAATCGAGTCTTGATTTTGGACATCCTACATATCCTGGGTTGTAAGGGAATCAGGTCACATGTAGTTCAAGGAGATGAGGTGATGTGTTGGAAGTTGAGTGATGTTCCATCGAGGCTCCAAGTCGGGGATCCTATCCTTAATTACATAAAAAATGAAAACTAATAGTCAAAAGAAAAATAAAAGTACAAACTCCTATCTATAAAGCTTCTCTTGAGTCTTCACTTGAGTCTTGACTTTCAAATATCACCTTGAATTTTAGGTGGTATCTTGATCTTGAATTGGATTGAGGCTTAACTTGCCGTTTAGAGTGAGCTTTTGGCACTCTTCAGAATGACAATTTGAAAATGTTCTTAAATGTCTGCTTGTTTTGTTGATCAATAGCTGAATAGAAATAGATGTCAGGAAGTCAGACTGCTACATGCTTTAAAGAAGCTGATTCTGGTTATCATGGGGATTGATCAATCTGAAAACAGTTGAAATTTTGTTCTTGAATTTCAAATCCATGTTTCACTTGAAGAAACCTGAAAACCACCACAGACAAAAGAAATAAACAAAAAAATTTCCCCAGTTTTCACTGGAAAATTTTTGTGAGTTATTAGCAATTGTAAATTTAAAAAAAATAATTAAAAAAAAACTTAGACTAGGATGTGTTTATCCTAGGAGAAAGTAACCAAATCTTATTATGTAGGAGGGTCATGTTAATCCCATTGTCTAGGAGGGTCCTGCTAGTCCCATTATGAGGAGGGTCTTGCTAATCTAAATCTCATTATGTAGGAGAGTCCACCTAAGGTCCTGCTAGTCCTATTATGTAGGATGGTTTTGCTAATCTAAATCTCATTATGTATGAGAGTCCTGCTAACCTAAATCCCATTATGTAGGAGAGTCCTGCTAACCTAAATCTCATTATGTAAGAGGGTCTTGCTAACCTAAATCCCATTGTATAGGAGGGTCCTGCTAATCCCATTATGTAGGAGGGTCCTGCTAATCCCATTATGTATGAGGGTCCTGCTAATCTAAATCCCAATATGTAGGAGGGTCCTGTTAATCCCAATATGTAGGAGGGTCCTGCTAATCTAAATTCCATTATGTAGAAGAGTCCTGCTAACCTAAATCCCATTATGTAGGAGGGTTATACTAATCTAGATCACATTATGTATGAGGGTCTTGCTAATCCCATTATGGAGGGTCCTGCTAATCTAAATCCCATTATGTAGGAGGGTCCTGCTACTCTAAATTTCATTATGTAGGAGAGTCCTGCTAATCTAAATCTCATTATGTAGGAGGGTCCTACTAATCCCATTATGTAGGAGGGTCCTGTGTTAATCCCATTATGTAGGAGAATCCTGCTAAACTAAATCTCATTATGTAGGAGAGTCCTGCTAATTTAAATCATCAAATACAATCACCATAACATTTTTTTATTTATTTTTATTTATTTATTTTTAAATGTCTTATATTAGAAAATGTTTATCCTAGTCAAAAACTGAAAATAATTGTCTCACACTAGAAAATATTTAATTTAGGAGAGAATGAAGAAAAATAATAATAATAATAATAATAATAATAATAAAAATAACGGTCTCCGACTAGGAAATGTTTATTTAAGGAGAAAAATGAGTAATAAATATCTTAGACTAGGAAATGTTTATCATAGAAGAAACAATGCATATAATTTTTTTATTTTTTTTTCTTGCATTAATATTAACAAATTTGAGTCTTCAAGATATCTTTTATGTAAGGAACATTTTCCTATTTTAGAAAAGAAACAAAAGAAGTTTATGGGTTTTTTTTAATGGTGGTCGATTTGTGGCATTGGCTTTGAGGATAGTTGCTCCCGTTGTTGCCATGTTTGAAGCTAATTTTAGCTTGAGATTGACTGTTTTCGTTTGCTAGTCAGCTCACCTTGATAATCTTGAAAACATCTCTAGTTGTTCAGAACTTTCAACTTCAAATTTGTTATATTGTTTCCACCCTCCAACAATAATTGAATCTTGTATTAAAAAATTGTCAATTACTGACAAGTTACTATGCATATCACTATTTCTTGAATCATGTCACGATTGATAGGCTAATCAAACTTTATTTTGTGCAATTGAAGAGATGGTAGCAATTTTGAAATCATTTTCTGCTTGCTTAATAAAAATTATCTCAAGATCGAATTGAGCGAGACGCAAAATAAGAAGAAATAATATTTGATCCTTTTAAGAAGAAAAAAAAATGGACTCCATTGATAGTGGTGGTCAATTCTAATGATCATGACATGCATTTTGGATTAAATGGTCTGGTATGTCCAATCAATCTAAACTTCATCTTTGTCAAACTTTCAACTTTGAAGTCAACTTCTATAATCCAATTTTTGCACTAGATTTATGACTAACACTTGACTGGTGGTACCTCGAAAGGTTTTCACTAACAAGTCTTTTTATTTATTATCTCTCACTCACTACCGTCTTACGGTTCCCTGAGGGTTTTCACCAATAAAACTCTCTTATTTTTTACTTTCTCTCGATTCAAATGATCTCCTATAAGGCTTTCGAGGATTTTCATCGATAAGATTTCCTCATTTTTCACTCCTTATGCAATTGGCATGACATTTTTCCTTATATAATTAACACTGAAAGCTTGCTTGACTTGTCATTGTTAAAAATTCATCAGAAGGTCTTTATTTGGATTGTAACGTGGCTTTTGGACAGGGTTAAAAAGAAAGGATTGGCATGAAAGCTCAAAGATACTGCGTAACAGGGTTAAGACTTACAACTTTTGGAATCGACTCTTTTTCACAAAAATACAATAAAATAAAATAATAATAATAAATTATTATTATTGCCCCAGTTTTTGTGATGAGGACTTTCTAGATTTTTTCTTGCTTGGACCGAACCTCAAAATAAGGCTGCCTACGTATCTTGTCAAAGCAAGAATCAGGTCGAACGTAGTTCAGGAAGTTTGTTCTTTTGTTGTTATTATTTTTTCAACCTTTTTTTCACTTTTTCCTCGACTCTTTTTTGTGACTTCTCTTTTTGCGCATAGCAGAAGGGTTTTTCCAATTTAAGTGACAATATTGATTTAGGAATTATTTTATTTTTTTCAGAGTCGTCTCTTAGAATTGAGTTATGGTGTTCCAAGTCACCTTTTTTTTAATCCCTAACCAAAAGGAAATGACTCTATATTTTGGTCTGCGAACCAGTAATTCGGGTAAGGAATTTTGTTGACCGAGGGGAAGGTATTAGGCACCCCTCGAGTCTCGTGGTTCTAGCACGGTCGCTTTTATTGACTTGTACTTAAATTATGATTATTTTTTGGATATATGTTTATAGGCTACAGTTTCACTCGCATTTTTATTGTTGAAATTTTATTTGGTCTCGACCTAGATACGTAACCGCATTCTTGGTCTTGACATTTAGAGACATAACTGTCTTCTTTGCATCACACTTAATAGTTTTTTGTCTATAAGTCTCTACTTTAAATTAATGAAAGTTAATTATATTTTTGAATAAGGTGTGTCACCGCATCCTTGAGTTTATCTTAAAATCTCAAGAAAGATGTGTAACCATATTCTTAATCAAGACAAATATTTTTAATGTGCCTAAATGTTTGTGTAATGTTAAAGAAATATTTATTCCTTATAAAGAAAAATTAAATGAACTAAATAAATCTAAACTTCTAGAATACAATATGAAATTTTGGATTATTTCTATATTTTTTTTTTTTATTACTTTAAAAGTTAATGTTGGAATTAAACATACATTTTCTAATCCCATAAAACAATAACGAATTGTTAAAAATAAATCTCATTTTTGTTTGATAAAATAAAACAACAATAGTTTGTTTACTTTTGAGTCTAACAGTCTTTACATTATCATCATTACATCAAACTCAAGACCAGAATAACGCCATGACCTGTTTATTTTTAAGAGATCACAACTATCGAATAAAAAAAGTAAATAAAAATAACCACCAATTAAACTATCCTCATTCATCATACAAAAGATATAACACTTAATTCATTCTTCATTTCAATCAAATTATGAATTAAAAAAAAACTTATTATATTGTTACATCAAATTCCATGAATAAATTAAAGAGATAAGGTAAAGTTGACCCTTAAATGAAAAGAATAAGTACCGTAGAATCTTGACTAAACCCCGATTAGAACACTCACAATTTTTGGTGTGAATATGTGTTGTGTTTATATAAAAGTAATGAAAAAAGAGAATAAACAGATGAATATGTTTGTGGGTATGTTAGCAATTGTTTTTTCTTTTTGCTTTTTGTTGTGTATGCATCTGTGTATTTGTATGGTGTAGTGTTGTGTGTGTATTGTTTTTTTCTCTAGATTGATGCGTGTGTGTGTTGTTTCTGGGTGTTCTTTTCTCTTTCTTTTTTCTCTCCATGCTTCTGTATGTATGTTAATGTTGTGTAGTAGTAGTAGTATTAATATAGTAATGTATGTGTGTGTTGGTTGTATGTCATGTGTATGGGTGTGTAGTGGTGTAGTATATATGTAGTGAGTGGAGTGGGGAATTATGGTGAAGTGGAGGTGAGAGTTGTGGTAAATGGGAAGAGTAGTGGGGGTTAATGTGTAGGTATATATAAATATAAAATATAATAATTAAAAATATTAACTAATTATTTTAAATTAATATAAATATAAGAAATGTTAAATAGCTAATTAAAAAAATATAATTAAGAAACACTAGTTTATTTATTAAAGCTAAAATTAAAAGAAAACACATATTTTTGAAAGTTTTTTATTTCTTTTTGAATAAATTAAAAATAAAACTTACCAAAAAATGTGATTCTATTTTTGTTGTTTTCAAATCTTTTAAAATAAACTCAATAAAATAAGATAAAAGTCAAAATATCTAACTTAGACATAAAAAAAATATTTAAGGAATAAAAATAATATAAAATTTTATGTTCGGTCAAAAATTACACTCACCACATTAAGTTGCTTTGGTTTAGGTTCAGTATCATCGGGCAGCCCACCTTGGGGACGCAAGTTCAGGTAATTGGCAACTTGTGCAACTTGTTTCTCTAAACTCATTTGGGACATTTGGATGTTTTTGATGTTCTCATCATGCTTATCTATCCTAGCATTTAGTTTTGTCCCTATTTCAGACATGAGCTTTTGGAGTAGCTCATCATTGGTCATCCCCCCTTTTGGTGCATTAGGATTTGCGCCTTGGTTAGGATTTTGGTATTGTTTCCCAGCCTCTTGAGAGCGGTATTGGTTAGCCCCTTGCACCTGATTTTGGTTTTGGGTTTGGTTCCCACCCCATGAGAAGTTAGGATGGTTCCTCCAACTAAAGTTGTAGGTATTACCATAATTTTGCTGACCTCCACCCTTTGCGCATTTCCCACATAGTTTATGGAATTCGGGTTTGCCTCACATTGCTCGGTTTCATGAGCTCAACTACCACATACCACACACCAATCGGATGTCTGTTGTACCATGTTAACCGGTGCTTGATTTAAGGACATCTGTTTGAAATACATGGCTATATTATGTTGCATCGCATCCAGCTTGGCATTTATGGAGGTGGCTTGGTCTACATCTAAGATTCCTGCGGCCCTTTGGGTTGTAGTTCTAGGCATTTCTCCCTCATACCTGGGTTTCCTTCTGAGAGTTTATCGATAAGGTTGAATAACTCTTCATATGTTTTTTCTAGGGCTTGTCCACCTACTGCACTATTAAGAAGTACACATGCATTATAATCTAAACCCTTAAATAAAATGTGAGCAAGTACCTCATTAGTTTACATGTGGTGCGGGCAGACATTCAGCATTTGTTTGAAACGAGCCCATGTTTGGTACATATGTATCCTCTGATTTTGCCTAAAGCTTAATATCTCACTTCGGAACCGTGCAGTTTTCTTAGATGGAAAGAATCGACTCAAGAACTTCTTTGTTAGATAATCCCAAGTAGTGATGGAGTTTGGTGGCTCAGAATCTAACCAACACCTTGCGGCTCCTAACAATGAGTATGGGAACAACGTCAGCCTCACATAGTCCAATGACTCCATTTGGAATGTATGTATCGCTAATCTCTATAAAGTTCCTAAGGTGGATTTGGGGATCCTCGTGGGGGAGATCGGTGAATTGCTCACTAGCATGGATGAGCTATACCATGCCCTATTTTAGTTCAAATCTACCCCCGGTGGAGGTTTCTTAATGCTAGACGCCACATTGGCTGTGAGTGGGACTGCCACGTCACGGACGAGTCTTGCTAGTACGACAGGGGGTACCTTTTGGTTATTCAAGTTCTCTTGGTTGTTCACGTTGTCTTGGTTATTCTCCTCATTGTCTCCACGAAGAGCTAACCCCAATTCTCCATGACGTCCTTGATTAGCCATTTTCCTGCATCGGCATAAAGCTCTTTTAGGTTCTCTGTCTGGTTCGACAAGTTCTCCTTTTCGAGCCAGACTTGAGAGTCCACTGCCTGCAATAAACAAGCTAAAATAAAGTAATTAACACCTGAATATTCTAATTGTAGACTTAAGAAGATCGAATATAAATCAAATTCTAAGTCCCCGGCAACGGCGCCAAAAACTTGTTGCTCCCTAATATACACGCAAGTGTACGTTGTCACTCAAGTAATATAAATTCATAAAGAAACGAGTTATCGTTCCCAAGGGACTTATGATCAACTTATATCTAACATTTAACTCTACAAATAAAATAAAAGTAATCGTTTTCAAAAATTGTGAGGATTGTTAACTACTACTAATTATGCAACAAATACAAGTAACTAATTGTGAACGACTTTAAGATGATGTTTCAAGCAAGTAAAAGACAATTCCAGGGCTGCAGCATGCAATGAATCTCATGTATCATATTCTCGGCTTAGAACTAATTTTAGTTGTCAAGTTACTGGTTTACATGGTTAATTGTATGAGTCGGGTATCAAACCTCTAGTCACCTACTCCTGTTAGTAGTCTAACTACATCGTTGAGCGGGGATAAACGTGCCTAACTGGCGAGCATTTGTATTTCATCATGTTTCATAACCAAGCAAGTTGTTCGTCCGAGCGTCACTCCTAAACACAAATCACCTCAATCAAATGGGTCAATCGAGCTCTCTGTATTCCCTGGTCTATCTAACCCCTCTTCTCTCGATTTTAAGATTAGACAGTATATTTATCTCATGGTGATCAAGCACGAAATACTAAAACAAGAATATTGAAGTAACTTATAATGACAACCAAGAATTAATTCAAAAAGCCTTAAATAATCACAATCAATTCGTAGCTACAACCCCAAAACTAAGGCGTTTAGCCACTCATGCTATTGGAAAACCACAAAATATAATTGTTCATGTGATTTCCAAAAAATAGAAGAGTTCGAAGATCGAAATCTATTACAAACAATGAAACTTGTTCTTGCACACCAAATAAAAAGTCGAACGTAAATAATGTAGCCCAAGGGGTCTATTTATAAGAGTTGGAAAATTGGAGACAAATTCCACTTCAACTAGGAATCCTATTTAATCATATTTATGCTGGAAAAGTCGGCACAAGGGTGGGGCTTCACGCCTCCTATCGCACCCAGTGTGGTGCTTTGATGTTTTCTTCTTGACGCATCGCGCCTAGCAGAGCGCCAGGCAAGGATCTCTGAAGGGTAGGTCGTGGGGCGGCGCGGTACGCCTCTCAGTACGCCTAAGGATCAGCTCTGAAATTCTAGTGTTGGCGCGTCGCGCCTCTTAGCACGCCTGCAAATCCTCTCTGAAGTTCCACCAGTGGCGCGCCGCGCCAGCCACTGGTGGTTCTTGCCTTAGCCACTTTTCTTCTCTTCTTTGCTTCCTCTTCTCCAAATCAGCTCCAAATCCCTCAAAAGTTTCTAAAACAACTAATCATATGTTTTAGTGCATAATCATCATAAGTTAACAAAATTAAGCTAATAAACTCAAGATCATTCACTAACTCAATCAATTCGTGGGCAAATATTGATAACTTAGGCATATAAATACGCCTAAGATCAGTGAACAATCTGTTGCCTTGTTGAGTTGATCAATCAGATGAAATTTAATACTCCCTCCGTCCAACAATAGTTGTCCACTTTATGAGATCAATGAATAATATTATCTTTAGTTCCTAATTTATCCTTATCATTAATTTTAGTCATTTTTCTATTACATTTTTCAAGACACTGTATTTATTATATTCAAAAGGTGATATAGTAAAATTACCTTTTTATTTATAATTTCTTAAGAAATGTGCAAAGCCAATAATGGACAACTATTGTTGAACATAATGAGTATATACAAAACATGACACTTGTTGGTGTATCCAAGTTAAATCATATGTAGATTTCTAAGAACAATCTGTGTTAGTTTGAAATTGTGTTCTCCATTTACCATACTCTACTCAATGCACAACCTTTTAAACTAGTACTCCCTCCGTCCCATATTATATGTCGTCCCTTTTTAAAAATAGCTGGACCACAATATATGTCATTTTATAAAATTTATGCATAAATTATCATTTTTTGCCCATTATATCCTTGATAGATTAATTAATTAATCTTGAAAATGTATTTACTTTGACTAATCTTGTAAATCTACAAGTAATTAATTTCATTGGGAGAGTACTTCATTCATTAATTAACTACTTTCTTTATTCACTACTTATTCTATAAAATCTAATTTTGAAAAAAAAATATCAACAAACAAATTAAAAATAAAAGATGAAAAAAAAATCAAAAATAATCTTAAAAGATGAAGCTTCAACAAATTTTATCAAGGAAGATGACATTTCAAAAAGTTCAAAGGAAAATTTAGATCAATTTGAAATAATGGAATTTGAATATTTTGTGATGTTGTCATGTTTGCTTTAAGAATTTATATATAAAAATATAACAAAACATTTTACACAAAATATATAGGAAAATTGAGGTGGGAAAAACTTGATTTTTAAATTTTTTTTGGATCAATTGGTGAAAAAAATTGGCTCCAAAAATAAACTCTAAAATTTAATTAGTCATCCAAATGCATTTATATTTTTGAAATCTAACATTTCATCATTTATTACAAAGTTATCATAAGCAAACATTAAATAAGGGCATAAGGGTAAAATTACCTTATTTCTTAATGCAAGTGCAAATAGAAAAGGTGACATATAATATGGGACGGAGGGAGTAATTTATACTCCCTCCGTCCCATTTTATATGTCATCTTTATATTTTGCACTTGCATTAAGAAAAGATGTAACTTTACCCTTCTACCTTTATTTAATGTTTTCTTAAG
This sequence comes from Solanum acaule, assembly GCA_036250505.1. NCBI lineage: Eukaryota > Viridiplantae > Streptophyta > Magnoliopsida > Solanales > Solanaceae > Solanum > Solanum acaule. The sequence continues at coordinate 38,357 of JAJOOR010004601.1, forward strand.
TCAACTTTATTAATAAATGACAAGATTAATTAACTATTCTATCAAGGGTATAATAGGCAAAATATGGTAATTTATGCATAAATTTTATAAAATGACAAGTATTATGGTTCTACTATTTATAGAAAGGAATGACATATAAAATGAGACGGAAAGAGTATACCTTTTCATTTAGATAAGAGTCAAATGCCTAGTTTAGGATTAGATATAACAAGACTAACTTTTATAGTTAGTTGAACTTGCAGTTAGGCGCGGATCAAATACATCAGTAACCTAAAGTTAAATTTAAATGGAGGACTTTAAATTTTAATTTTTTTTTTGTTTTTATAAATCTTATTATAGTCAATTCATTTTATAGATTTAATATTCTAGATTTGTCAAATTTTTAATAAATCTTTCTTCTTATATGAAAAGTTTTATACTTTCTCCGTACAATAATAATTGTCCACTATATTATTTTGGAATGTCCAACAATATTTTTTCACTTTATAAAATTAATGGACAATTTTACACTTAGTTCCTAATTTACTCTTATCATTAATTATAGTCATTTCTCGATTACATTTTTCAAGACATTGTATTTATTATATTCAAAAGGTGATATAGTAAAAATACCCTTTTATTTAGAGTTTCTTAAGGGGTGTGCCAAGTCAACAGTGGACAACTATTATTGGACAAATGGAGTATTTTTTTAAAAGGGAAAATGGTCAAAAATACCCCTCAACTTTGGTTTATTAGTTGACTATGTCCTTACCCTTAAAATGAAGTTATTTTTACCCTTGCCGTTACTATACTTGTCCCTTGTACCCCTCAATTGGATGGAAAAGCCCCAAATCAACTAAAGTTACTCAATTTCGATTAAAATGACCCAATTTCCTCTTTTAATCCGAACCCGACCCACTAAACCAAATGAATTCATACCAAATTAAAACCCCAAACATATAATCTTATTCTTGAAATAATTTTTTGCAAGAAGTTATCTTGTGTTTGGATTAGAACTTTTATTGATATAATGTTTAATTCCTATTTTTTTTAAAAAAAATTATGCACATTCGGATATTGAAAACAAACAATCTTAATGATTCAATGTTCAGACCTAGAAATTACATCTTAACATTCAAATGTGCATTCAAATTCTGATATTTTAATCTTAATGCACATCTTAATATTCAGATATGCATTCAAATTCAAACATCTTAATCTTAATGAAAATAAATAAAACCTTACTAAAATAATCAACTAATATGAGATAATTATTTTTAATAAAATAATCAACTAATATAAAATAGAAAAAATATTTTCTGAAAAAATACGCACGTTTCGCAACAATAGTTAATGACTGATTAAAAACATAAAGACAAGATCTGTTATTGGAAACAACACACATTTTAAGTATTAAATAACAAGAAAAGACAAACCTAATTACATACATAAAGGTACTCATCACAAGTCTCAAAAAGCCCGCTTGACTTTTTTTTTTTTTTTTTGTAATTAACGGTATATTTATTAATCACCAACTGGTATTTTACAGAACATAACAAACTACATCACAGTTTGTTAATCAGAAAAAAACAAAACTCAAAGGAGATACAACTTCACATAAAGCTAAGTTGTTGCAACCTAGAACTAATAGCCTTAGGAGCCCTCATACAACACATATAAGCTACCTCTTTTGCAATATGTTCAAGATTTCTATATTTTTCGTCAAAAATCCCGTTTGTCATTACTGATAAAAATTGTTTATTTTTAGAAGTAATTTTTTAAAATAGCTTTTTTTTAAAATTGCTTTTGAAAATAAGCAATTTGTGTTTGATTAATTGTTTTTGAAAAGTGCTTTTGATGAATGGATTGTGTTTGATTAATTTTTTTAAAAAGAGCTTTTGAGATTCAAATTACGAAAAAGGACAAGTATCAATGTGCTTTTAATATTAAGATTACTTTAAATATTTATTAATAAAATTAATTTTAAAAAAAATTATTAAATTAAAATGTACATATTCAAATTTTTAATCAATTTTATACATAGATGAATAAAAAAATAAATTTAATATTCATATAATAACATAATGATTTAAATATAATTATAAAAGATAGCAAGAAAAATAAATTTAAAAATCATTTCACAAATTAAATCACTACATACAAAAAAATCATCACAAAAATAAATAAATATAGGAGATATATTGATAAATATGTATATATGGAAGATATATTTTGATCTTGTGATAAATAATTTATTACTTCTACTTTTTTTTAAGAAACATAAATTTTTAGCTTCTGTTCTCAATAGTAAAATTTTATTTTTTTTAATAAAATAATCCACTAATATAAAACGAAAAGACTATTTTCCAAAAAAACTAGGCACGTTTCGCAGCAATAGTTAATGAATGATTAAAAAATTCACATGAATCAAAATATTCTCAATACCTAGTAGACATATCACAAAAAGAAAAAGGATAGAAACACATGTGAGAAAAAAAAACAACTGTGGTTCAGTTTCAAGGCTAAAAGACAAGATCTGTTATTGGAAATGACACACATTTTAATTATATTTATTAAATAACAAGAAAAGACACAAACCTAATTACACACATGAAGGTAGCTCACCACAAGCCTTTTTCCATACATAAATAAATAATAAGATGTCTGAATAATTTGAATCAACTTCAAGAAAACAATTCAATTAGTCAATGTTGAATAATTTAATGATATCTGTTTCATATTAATACATAAATATACCCTTTAACTTAGTTTTAATTTATATATATGACCTTCAATTTTGAGTGTGCACAAGTAAACACTTAATAGATGTTTGACCATGCGATATCATATCACGATATGAAATCGTGAGATGAAATCCGCGTTTGGATATGAGATTTCACGTTGATTTTATATCATGAGATGGAATTCCATATTCTCCAAAAAAAAATCATGATTTCGGATTGTTCAAATACAAAAATTGACCCACAAGTTTATATTTTGTTAAAACAACCCACATTTATATCTACTATAACTATTTATTTCATATGTAAATAAAATTTATAATCATATCATCACTTTTTAAAATTTATTATTCTCACCAACATAAAATTTATTATTACTTTAAATCAATTCCTACTTAACCATTATATTCACTAAATTCATTATTTTTTTATCAAATTTATTACTACAATTTATGTTCAATTTTTTTTTATTGAATTAAAAATTGACTAATAAATGTTTTATTTATCTAAAGGGGTATCTTTGACTATTCTTTTCAAATATGTCTCTAAATACTTCTATCCATGAGAAGTTGTGTTATCGTTTGTGTAGTTACTAAAACAACAACATACCCAGTGTGATCCTACTAGTAGGATCTGAGAAGGGTGGTTTGTGCGTAGTTTTACCCCGCCTTGTGAGGGTAGAGAATCTACTTTCTAAAACTAGATTATTATTTCAAAGAGTTTGGGAACTGATGTTCGAGTCCAAAATGGAAGATATTGCCTTGAGACTCTTACTCGTACTCCGCTATTGATTCTGAGACAATGAAAGTAAGTTTTATTCTTATAATAATTGAACCAAATACATGTTTAAGACATTCACTTCACTTCAGAGAGCAGAAGAAACCAGATTAAGATGACCTTCTCAACGAAATAATCATAGTTAGAGTAGGAAGAATCAAATGAAACAGACTTTTACTACTTTTGACAATGCTACAAAACATTTTTCTTACTTAAGTGGAGAACAAATAGTTTTGTAATAATTTAATATGGGATTTCATTTTTGTTTTGTTTATTTGGTAAGATTGAATAAATAATTGGGATTATTTTAATAGTTTTACAACTTATGAGATTCTTATATTTATGAGAAAATATACAATACAAAAAGTCTAAATGACATGTCCAAACAAAACTTCAACTTCATCTCATATTTCATATTGTATAGCCAAACAGACCCTTAAACTTGTATAAAATTGAACAAATAGACATATACGTCTTACGTGACATCATACATGGTTATTTATGTCCTACGTGTATTACACCACGTAGGATTCATGTCAACTTTATATAAGTTTAAGTGCCTACTTTTATAAGCCCAAAATTAGATGACATAAATATGAAATGAGGTCAAGTTAAAAGTGTGTCATTTATGTATTGATTGGCTCACCGATCCATATATATGTAATGAAACTACATCCGAAGTTTATAAGAAGAAAAATATATCAGTGAAATTCTGCAAATGGCTAGTGAAATGTTTCAAGCTCAGGCTCATATCTACAAGCATGCCTTGAGTTATGCAAATTGCATGGTTCTTAGTTGTGCAATTCAGTTAGACATACCAGATGTAATTCATAGTCATAAGCAGCCAATGACTCTGTCTCAACTTGTTTCACAGCTCAAACTTCCTCCTGCAAAATCAGATGCAATTTATCGAGTGATGCGCCTATTGGTATATTCTGGCTTCTTTGCTACTAGAGAATTTCTTGATGAAAACTCAGAAAATCAACAAGGGTATGTTCTTACACCTTCTTCTAAGCTGCTTTTGAAGAGTGAGATACCAAACTTGTCACCTTTTGTTAGAGCAATGGTTGAACCTGCTATGGTGAATCCACGGCAATCTTTGGGGGATTGGTTTCTAGGAGATAAAACCACTCCATTTGAGACAGCAAATGGTGCACCCATATGGGAATTCGGTGACCAAAATCCAAGATTCAACAATGTTTTCAATGAAGCAATGGCTAGTGATTCCGAAATGATGTGTTTGGTTGCAAAGGACTGCAAACAAGTATTTCAAGACATGAATTCCTTGGTTGATGTTGGAGGTGGCACTGGAGTTATAGCTAAGGCTATTTTGGCTGCATTTCCTCATCTAAAATGCACTGTGTTGGACCTCCCTCAGGTTGTTGCTAACATGCCAGACACAGATAATTTGAAATATGTAGGAGGTGACATGTTTCACTCAATTCCCTCTGCTGATGCCATTTTGTTTAAGGTAACATGACTACTATTCTAGCTTTTGTTGGTAAAAATTTTCATCTCTTTGTCTGTCATGCCAAATGTCCAACAAAACAGTTAAAAAATATGACATAATTTTTGCAGCATGTTATGCATAACTGGAGTGATGAGGATTGTGTGAAGATACTAAAGAAATGTAGAGAAGCTATCAAGGATAATAAAAAAAATGAAGGGAAGGTTGTTATAATTGACATGGTATTGGATAGAGATGAAGATGAAGATGAAGCAAACATGACTGAAGTGAAGCTCATTTATGATGTAGCAATGATTGTGCTTCTTACTGGGAGGGAGAGAACTGAGAAAGAATGGGAAAAGCTATTCCTTGAGGCTGGCTTTATGACCTATAAGATTACACCTCTCTTTGGCCTAAGGTCCCTCATTGAAATTTTCCCTTAAATTGTTATGTTATGTTAAGGAAATTGATGAACTAGTTTAATTTCCCTTCCTTTTATTCTCTTGTACTTTTGAATTAATCATTTTCATGTACTTCTTGTTAGTCTTTGGTCTTGGTTGCCCTGCAACATTGGGTCAAATCTCATTTTCTTTGGAGGAATGTTCCTTCTTCCGGCATCTGTTGAAATTTGCTTTTGGTTACTGCAGTTGTTTTTGGCAAAATAAAATTTGACTTTTGAATTTTAGTTAGGTTGTTGAGATATTTTAAGTTATTTTAAATTTCAAATTATGCAGATTATTGAAAGTTATTTCAATTCATTGAGAAACATTTTCAATTATTATTTGCCGTCCATCTTTTAAAAAAACCAACAGAAACACTGAAATAAGAGAAAATGATGAAATCTGTATGCGTACTATACGAATATATAAATGTCACGTTTCAGTTTATTCCTCGTGCGGATGCCATTTTGCTTGGTATGCACACAAATTTTTATTCTTGACATGTCCAGAAAGATAGTTATAGGTAAATCGTAAACATCAACACAAGTAAAATTAGTAACCTCAAGAATAAAATAGGTTGGATGCACTAATTGTATGCAAAATATGACACGTTCATTTTCTGTCAGTTTGAAATTGTTTTTCTTCCATTTACCATACTCTACCCAGGGCACAACCTTCTAAACTAGCATAGATTGTGGCAATTGGGTGGGCTGGGTTAAGTTTGGGCGGGTCATAATCATGGGTTGAGACAATAATTAGGCTAAGATCCAACTCAACCAAATTTGCTTAGGTAAAAAAAAGAGTTGGGTCAAACGGGTTAAGTTATGGGTTACATAACGTGTCACGATCCAACCCAACCCAAATTTGCTTAGGTAAAAAGTTGGGTCAAAACGAGTTAAGTAATGGATTACATAACGGGTCATGACCCAATCCAATTCAGTTTTTACTAAACTTAATTGTTTTATTAGGAAAAATTGACATAGCATGACATGTTATAGTTAAAATTGGCAATAAATAGCCCCCTTATAATCTTTTAGCAAAACAAAGATTTTTGAAAATCTATTTGGCATTTATTAGCCATATTTTCTTTTACTCGAAAGGGTTTTTTTTTCTTCTAAAAAGTTATTTTATTCGATGCGAAGACTGGTAGAAAAATATAGAGAAAGGAAGAGAGACCTTCATATGGTGTTTATTGACCTTGAAAAGGCCTATGACAAGGTGCCGAGGAATGTCCTCTGGAGGTGCTTGGAGGCTAAAGGTGTCCCGATGATTTATATTAGGGCGATAAAGGACATGTAC
>JAJOOR010004602.1:0-99338 GCA_036250505.1 Solanum acaule
GACAAAGAACCCATGGTTAGATTGAAAATTGGGAATTTTGGTCTTTGAATCACTTTTGAAAATCTTTGATAGAATTCCTTGAATGAGAGGTTATTCAAGAATCAAGAGTTACCATACCTTAATTATTGAAGACCCATTAAATTGAAGAAGAAATCAGTTGAAAACCCATCTTCTAGCTTGAGCTTCATCAAGGTCTTCAATGGAGTTTTTTGAGAGAATCCATTTTTGAGAGGGAAGGGTCAATTTGAAGAATGGGGTTTAATTCTAGGCATTTGGGGATTTAACCAACTTAAAATACCCTAAAATAGATATAATAATCGTTTATAATATTTCCCCAAAGTACCCAAACTACCCTTCACTTAGTTGGACCTTTTAAACAAGTCAAACTTGATTTCTATTATCGCAGATTTCGTCGGGAAATAAGTTCGCGACGCGGAGGTGTTCCCGCAAGTTTCTGGAAATTAAATTCCGTGACAATAGAGTCCGTGACGTGGACCAAACATTTTGGCCATGGGTGGAGCAGGTCCGCGACGCGGAACCACTCCCTCCATGCACAACTTCAAGCTGCCTTGGCAGCTTGCTTGGCCAAGGTTGGGGTCCTTCTCGGGGACCCTTAGGGTGGCCCCCGGGGAGTCGTATTCAAACGTTTTGACCCTAAAAACATTTATTACGACACTAGGCTCACCTCCACTGATTTTAGACTCCAAACAACACATAAAAACATGAACAACATACTAGAACACACCAACACGTAAAAGACTAGTTTCCAAACGTCTTGGTCGTCCCTTGACGTTTGACTTCCAAACTCTTTAAAACTGACTTACAAGGCTATTCTTCATTACTTTAACAAGTTATTAATGCATAAAACCCATGTGCGGCTCTACTTTATCCTACTTCATTTTGAGGGGTGTTACACTCAGCATCCTCAAGTCCTGTAACTTTGGGCGATTAATTTAGTTATCGCGGAATCGATCGGCGATTCGCCGACTGCCCATATATGTCACCGACCTGGTTTCTTCCCTTAGGGCTGGCACACTGGAGCTTTAGGCGATCTGAAGAGCCACTAGGCGGTTCGCCGAGTGGTTTTGGCGATCACCAGGATTGTTTTTCTCCACTTCTTCAGTTTGTTTTGTTCATTTTTGTCTGTTAGTGTCCTTTATTTCCTCCTTAGTCCACATATTTGAAAATCAAACCTTTAACATCAGTTTATAGCATAAATTAGGCATTTGAGGACACTAAAACTGTCAAAACAAAGCCCTAAATGAGTCCAAATCTCAAACTCATTAGTCAGTCACCCTTATAGTCCCAGAACTACGTGCCCCCATAGGTTAAGTCGCCTCTGTGGACATTATACTTAGTGATCATGCCAGTTATGCATTTATACCCCTGACATGGTATATTGGATCCTCTCGATGGGGCATATACATCGGACTCCATGTTTAGCTTACGTGGTTTTATGTCGGGTATTAGTAGCTCCCACAGTCAGATTCTAGTGCATTGACCAAGTTACCAGTCATATGTTCAGTATTTAGTTTCAGTATGTTATGAACTTGGCCATTGCATTTAGTGTAGTTCATGTTCATTATATTTAATATATGCCTCATGTTCATCTTATATCATTGATCAGTATGCTTTATTCGGTTATGAATATATTGTTTAGGTTTATCCTATCATGCATGCTCAATACCTTTCAAAAACTGAAGCATACTCTGCGCTACATCTTCTCATGATGTAGGTTCAGGTCCTCAGCATTCAGATCACGTGTAGATTGGTTCCCAATCCATATTTAGCAGCATCAGTTGTGAGTCCTCATTCTTTGAGGACGATTGACATGTTTTCTATTCAGTCTTAACCTTTTAGTTTCAATTGTGCTAGAGTTAGTTGGGGACATGTGCTACCATCTCTAGTCAGTTACAGGCTTTTATTCACACATAGTTAGATTCAGTTTTAGCTTGGAGTTTGATCTTTTAGTTGTCATTAAGCTCATAGTTTATATATTCAAGTGGTATTGGGTATTCCCCATTTCAGTTTATATCATGTTTTAAGCTTCTGCACAATATTTCTCATTCCAGTTTATCTTAGTATGCTCATGATATGCCAGCAAGGTTGGCTTGGGGTCACTCGTGATCCTAAGTCCCGTGTATACGTCAAGGGGTTAGCCTCGGGGCCTAACAACTATAAGCAAAAATATTTTTGACAATTTTATTATTTTTGTTTCATATATTTTCTGATGAAACATAAATTATTGAGATCTCTTCACTATATTCAGGCACCTGAACCTCTTCCAATGTTTCATCAATTATCATGACTTGCTCTTCTTGAGGAGGTTCTTTCATATTTTGATCATTTGATACTTTTCGTTTTCAATTTTTTTTATCTTTCAGACCGATCCGTTTACCATTTTTAAGCGTGATTTAGACTCATTTGCATTAACTAAATGTCCTATCGGAACATCAATTCAAATTGGAGTATTAGCAGTTGGAATATGAGATTTAGTAACCTCTTGATAGGTTAATGAATGCATCTGGCAGTTGATTTGCAATATTTTTCAAATGATTTATCTTTTGAACTTTCAGTTCACATTTATTTGTACGATGATTTAACTGAGATAGTGATAATGCATTCCAGTATATCTCCTTTACCATCAGCTTTGTTTCTCCCCCTAATGATGGGTATACTGATTCATCAAAATGACAATCAACAAATCTTGTCGTAAATAAATCTCCACTCATAGGTTGACACACCCCGAGCCTACACCATGGGCATGACCAGCACTCGAGAACCATTGCTGGCCCCAAAAGAACCCTTGGTCTGGCTTAACTACTAGTGGAGGACTTTCTCAACATAAGATAACTTTAAAAGTAAAGCTTTAACTCAAATGAACAAACTCGGAATATTTAAAGAAACATTCACTAGCCAAAGTGGCAACTCCAGTCCAGGACATCAATAACTAAAATGAATAAGACTCATGAACTACATCTATCTATCTATCTATGAAGCCTTTATACTATGAGGGATGTGGGGACAAGACCCCCGATCATCCTAACAACTGAAATAACTGAAACATAACCAAAAAGAGATCCTCCGGAAGCAAAGAGGATCACCAAACAACTCTGGAGCTCAACTGGATCAACGAAGCGTTGAATACTAATCCTGGTCACCTGTATCTACATCATAAAAGATACAGTCCAACTGGCATCAATACATGGAATGTACGAGCATACGAGGAGAAATCTAAACAAGACATAAGCTTGAACTGGAACTGAAAGAAGCACTTACCTCATCTCAACTCAGGGATACTAAACTCATTTCAATATAAAGCAGTAGTAAAGCATGCAGTACAAAGAAAAGCTCCTAAAACAGTAGATAACAACTTCATGTATTTAAAAATATGATATACTCTGTTTGTATGCAAGGGTACAAAATAAACTCTGTGTATACATGAATACAAAATATCTCTGTGGGAGTTTCTCTAACTGACAACCATCACTATGAGCTATGTCATGATACAACGTTTAACCCACGCTGCCAGAGCTGTCCTATACTTTTCCGAGGTATAGAACCTACTACTAAGTGGATCCACTAGTCTATGCAAAAAAAACATTAAGGAATCATCTAAAAAGTATGACCCTTTCTACCCACGTTGGCTACATAGTTTACAAGGACTTTAAGTTATCTGAACTCATTCCCATATAGGTGCTCAATACTACTCCCAAAATGTTACTAGCTTATATGTTTAAAAACATAACCCTTTCTGTGGTTTGAGATTATTACTCAAAAATATATCTCTTAAAAGAGATGGTACTAAAAATAGCTCATGAAAAACATTTTTGGAAATCAGTGTTTCCTCTATGCTTAAATGTAAAAACATGAACTCTTTGGAATACTTAGTTCCCATATATCATTTAAAATAAAATGAAATCAGCTCCACTCTTCCTCAAACTCAGATGCTGAAGTCTTAAAACTAGTTTTAAAATGTTTGCAAAAGACCCACCAAAAGACTCGAAGGAACTCTCGACACATGACTCTTAGTTCTACCTTGAATTTGAATGATGAATTCAAGGTTATGATTCATCATATGAATGATTTCTAGATGTTTAGAAGTAGTTTATATTAGTTAGAATCAATATGAACTAAAGGTATACTTTAGAAGGACTTAGACAGGTTGAACGACGAAAAAAGGGTGGGGCAGGCGACCCTGGTGCACTGCAGGCGCACCATGCCAGACCTGCTGGAGCATCTGGGGTGCGCCGTGCCACCCCTTCCCTAGATCATCCCAATGAATTTTTCTACTCATTTTCTGACCTTAATTCGACTAGAATCGAATGGTTTCTTCCCCAATCACTTAGAATCTAATACTCAACGTATGTATACGATAATCCACTTAAAAATACACTTAAAACACTATAACTTATCTCAAGAACTCATCAACAACCCCATAAATCAAGATTTACGAATGAACTTCAAGAACATTTATCAAGAAGTCAATTTTTTTTATTTCAAGAATGAAATTATACTGAAAATTAACATGATTGGTGTATGGGCGAACGAACCCAACACTATTAGAATTCACATACCTCTTAGGATCGAATCCTTGGTGAAACAACCTTTGAATTGGTAAGAAATCGTAAAGAACATCTTTACTTTTCTCCTCTTCTCCTCTTCTCCTCTTCTTGAACTCCTCTCAAAACCCTAGCATAAATTAGGATTTGTAAAACTGAACCAAATAAGTTTGACCCCTAAGTATTACCAAAATTTGCTTAAATATGATTGGATAAAAGACCAAAATACCTCTCTTAAATCCGGTTAACTTTCCTTATCTGGACAACCCAACTTCAAACCGGCGTTGGAAAGAGGATTCCAAGACCTTTTATTTGATATCTTATGGGTCACCTAACACATCATGTACTGAAAGTTATGGTCGTTTGAATTTGACCCAAAACTCATACTTAGCATAACTTCCCAAAATTTCCACATTTACTCTTTCCAAAAATAGTTCTTTCTAATTCTAGTTCTTTCTAAGGTGGGATGCTACCATATCTCCCCCTTGGGAACATTCGTCCTCGAATGAGATTACTCTAATTAGAACTAAGGGTGGTAACATTTAACACCCATCTCAAACACCATGCATGCACATCTAACACATTTAGTATCTCAATTAAAGAGTACTAGGAAGAGAATTAGTACCTTGATCTGGAATTTCTCCGAACTCAAAGAGACGTGGGTATCTCTTCTTTATATCTTCCTCAGCTTTCCAAGTAGCTTGCTTAACAAACTAATTCCTCTATAGGACCTTGACTGATGCTACCTCCTTGGTTCTCAACTTGCAAACCTGATGGTCTAGAATCTGAATGGGAATCTCCTCATAAGATAGGTTGTCTTTAATACCAATATTTTTAGTCGGTATAATAACTGAAGGATCTCCCACATACTTCTTCAACATAGAAATGTGAAACACTGGATGAACTATTGCTAACTCTTGTGATATCTCCAACTCATAAGCTACATTACCAATCCTCCTGGATATCCTATAAAGACCAATAAATAAGGGACTAAGCTTCCCCTTCTTACCAAATCTCATAAAAGCCTTCATCGATGAAACCTTCAAATAGACCCAATCATCTACTTCAAACTGTAAGTCTCTTCTCCTAATATCAGTATAAGATTTTTGATGACTCTGCATCGTTTTCAGTCTTTCTTGAATGACATTCACTTTCTCTATATCTTGATGGACTAAGTCTGGTCCTATCAACCCAGCTTCACCAACCTCAAACCATTCAATAGTAGATCTGCATCTTCTCCCATAAAGAGCTTTATAAGGAGCCATCTGGATGCTAGAGTGATAACTATTATTGTAAGAAAAATATATGAGAGGTAAGTGATCATCCCAATTACCATTGAAATCAATCACACAAGCCCTCAACATATCTTCTAAAGTCGGACAGTATGTTCTGCTTGACCATCCTTCTGAGGATGAAACGCGGTACTCAAGTTCACCTTCGAACCCAAACCTTTCTTGAAAGACTTCCAGAATTGTGCAGTTAATTGTGCACCTCTATCTAAAATAATCGACACTGGACTCCATGAAGTCTAACTATCTCTTAAAGATATAACTTGGAATAATCTTCTGATGAATAACTAGTCTTTACCAGTAAAAAGTGGGCTGATTTTGTCATTCGATCCACAATCACCCAAATAGAATCATGTTGCTTGAGAGACCGCAGCAAACCAGTAATAAAGTCCATATTGATCATCTCCCACTTCCATTCCAAAATTTCTATGTTTACAGCCATACCACTGGGATTTTGGTGCTTTACCTTGACTTGTTGAAAATTTGGACATTCAACGAACTCAGCAATACACTTCTTCATACTACTCCATGATATACCGTGAGTTTACGGTATTTCTAATTCATTTCACTTACAAGTTGTGTGTGTCTAGGGCCTTTTTGTATTGGTTTTTATGTGTTTTTATCATATTTTGCAGGAATGATGTTCAGGCACGGAAGTAAAGAGACAGCTGAAAGAAATGCAGAAAAAGTGCATTCACAGAAGTGATCTACGAACCGTAGGTCCATTGACGGTCCGTAGGTGATGACCGTAGATCAGCAGGAAAGGCATGGAAGGCAAATCAGGGAAATCTGACCAAGGGTGGAACCACGGTGGCCATTGATGGTCCATAGATTGATCTACGGACCGTACTGTTGATCCGTAGATTGATACTGCGAGGGTTCCAGTACCTGATTTTTGAAGATTCTAAGTGTGCAACTACGGAGGGAGATTGACGAACCGTAGATCGATCTACGGTCCGTACTGCAGTTCTGTCGTTTGCTTCAGAGAAGCTGATTGGTGGAAGCTAAAATATTTTCTAAGTCCTGGCTGATGGAAGGGACTCACGGACTGTAGATCCATTGACAGTCCGTGAGTCAGTCTCGTGGAATGAAGATGCGCACCTGAACAAACTTTCCTTAATTTGTTTCCTTTTTAACTTAGGACTTGTTTTCTATAAATAGGGTATGTAAACCTCGTTTTTAGGGGTGAGACATTATTATTCTAGTTTTACTTTGTGACTTGGGAGATTAATTTGCAAACCTAGCAATTATTGATTTCCTAAGTTCGTTTTGAAGATTTTGGTTTTGCAATTCAAGTTGAATTTCTGTGTTTATTATTCTCCTTACGTAAGTTCATTATGTGCCGAAAGATATGATCATTTTGTCACTCCCCGATCTACCCCCGAGATGCGGACACGGGACCTAGGATCACAAGTGACCCCAAGCTAACCCTGCTGGCATAATCATGAGCATACTAAAGATAAACTGAGAAATAAAGCTGATGCGGAAGCTAATAATAAGTAAATCTGAAATGATGGGGAATACCCACATACTAAAACTGAATATCAAATATGAGTTTAATACAAAAGAAATATCAAACTCAAATACTAAGTTGAATCTAACTATGTTTGAAAATAGCCTCTAACTGACTAGAAGTGCTGGGACATTCCCCAGCTATGTCTAGCAAATTGAAACTAAAAGACTGAAATAGTGCAAAGATAACATGACTATTGTCCTCGAAGAATGAGGACTCACCACTGATGCTGTTGGACTGGAGATCGGGAACCGATCTAAGTGTGATCTGGATGCTAAGAATCTGAACCTACATCACAAGAAGAAGTAGCGCAGAGTATGCTTCAGTACTTGGAAGGTACTGAGCATGCAGGATAAAGTATAGCTGAAATAAACATATAACTGAACAAGCAATAAAGCAAGAGTATAATCTGAACATGATATAGATACTAAATACTGAGCTAACTGAATACATTGACCAAATTTAGACATGCTGATGTTGAATACTGATTATACTGAAATGTGGTCAATGCAATGGAATCTGACTGAACTGTGGGAGCTACTAATAACCGATAATAAAAACACATGAGCTAAATGTGGAGTATGATGTATACGTGATGAGTCTACAAATTGGACTCATTTAGGGCTATGTTTTGATAGAATTAGTGTCCTCAAATGCATATTCTGTCTCAATATCTGATGAAAACCCTTAAGTTTCAGGTATTTGGAGTTTGAGAGAAAGCATGGACACTACTTAGCAAAAACAAACGCAGCTGAAAGAACAAAAAAATGAGGATCTGAGAATTGCCAAACCCATTTGGCGAGTTGCCTAAAGGTCTTATCCTCGCCTTTTGTTCTAGTGTGCTGAGCCCTAAAGGAAAAGATAAAATAGACGGTGAAATGGAGTAGTCGGCGTGTCATCGAGGAGTTCTGTGAAGCAGTACTATACTGCTCAATGATCTATGATGCGAAGATGCTGAAGGCAAGAGTGCAAAGGCGATGAAGCAGACCGAAGGGCGGATCGCCGAGTGTATCGGCGATCACGACTAACTGCGCCGAATGGCTCCTTCACAATACATTTTCTGAAAACTATAAATACTAGTTCAATTTTTATGCTTAAAAGTGTTTTAGTTGTATTAAGTTTAATATACAATTTTTGAGCTACATTATTCTCTTTAAGTTTGGAGAGGGTTTTGAAGAACTTGAAGATTCAAAGGGTTTCAACTCCAAGATTTTGGACTTGGGTCTTGTGGATTCTTCACTCTTAGCTTGTTTTGAGACTTAAATCTTCATACACATTTGAATGCAAAATCATATTGGTATAAATTTTTATCTCTTTTACATGTATAGCTAAAACCCCAATTCTTGCAGTGTGATTTTGTGAATATGGGTTAGATTAGCTATTGGGTCTTGCTTGTTGATGGTTTATTTGTTATGTAAATGTGATTTCATTTATTAGTTGTGGTGGAACTTAATGAAATTGTAGTTGCAAATACGATTTCACCTTTGTGTTTTTGGCTTGATCGAGAGGGAGGTCGTAAAATTAAGACTACTAAATTGATGGCCGGTGGGATTAGGTCGACATGAAGTTCAGCTTGAGAGAGTGAACCCTAGTCCTTCTCCCACACACTCAGCTCTAGAGAGTGAGTGCGCTAAGGCGGAGGCTGTGCTTAAAGCGGCAACTCGGTGTTTGAGATAAATCGAGTTGATTCGGGATAAGTTGCTCGAGAGAGAATTTACCCCCACTATAGTCTACCCTAGTCACAAATATTCAACAAATTTACTATCAAAAACATGTACCCAATAGTCTAGTTTAGCCCGTATTCCTATCACATCCCAATAATCATATCTCCATATTCGTATCTCTCGTTATTTTTGTTGATTTTGCTCTTTACTTGTTTACAAACCCCCCATTGATAATTGACACTCGTGTCAAACCCTTTAATTTTTCATGTCTTCATTCGATAAAGTCTTTAGCTAAGGTTAGCTTTAGCACTTTCGCGCTTAACCAATAATTTTCAAGAACCGATCCCTTGGGACTCAACCCCAACCCTTGGTTGGGTTACTTTACTATTGTACGATCGTAGACACTTGCATTGGAAGTTGCGTCTTGATTACGGAAACATCAAAATGGCACCGTTGTCGGGGAGTGGTGTTTTGTGAAATTTTTTGGTTAAGACGAATTTTGCTTTTGATAGTCGTAGTTTACTAACTTTATTTTTAGTTTTGTTTTTCTTGTTGGTGCTTTAAAGAAGGGAAGGTGAGTATATCGAACAGTACTTGCGAGCTAATGGAGTTTCCTCCATTAAAAGTAATGATGTTCCGAGATCGCATCCTAATCTTCAAGCAATTGGAAGGTGAATGGATCCATAAGTCATGGGCAAGGTTTAAAGAACTGATAATTCAATGCCCAACTTATGAGATTCCCGACATAGCCCTCCTTGACTGTTTTTACAGAAGTCTTGGTCCTGGAAACAAGGTGTTGGTCGACCAACTCATTCCGGGAGTAATTGCAAAACAACCATATGTGATAGCAGCCCAACTACTTGATAAAATGGCTGAAACGAACCAAGAAGTAGAAAAGGACTTCATGTTGGCCACACTAATGACTCAGATGGATAAGTTTGCCAAAAAGATGGTAGAGATCGAAGTCCAATGCAAAAGGAAGGATAAATACAACCCTCCTCATGAGCGAAGAAGGCCAAAGGACAATGAGGTTAAACGCATTGAGGGAGTGCTCTCAATCATTCTCCACAAGGTAACTGGGCAGGATATAGAGTTGGAAGAAATGAAGGAGAGCATCAAAGTGATGAAGCAAATGATTGGTTCTCATTCCAGATCTGTTCAACTTCTCAAGAACCTTATGGGTCATGCGTTGACCCTTCTCAACTTGCAGCAAAACAGGGGGTTGCCTAGTGATACTATGGCTAACCCCAAAAATGAGGTTTGACTGTCGACTTGCGTCGTGCCACAACGTTAACTAAGGCCCTGTTTGGGAGGCAACCCAAAACCCTTAAATGCTTTAGTTTTGTTTTTTGTAAATAATGGTGTGTTAGTGGTGCAGGTTTAAATGTTGAAAGTGTTTGGAAAATGCAGATTGGCGAGTAAACTAGTCAGTCGGTGAATCACCGAAGAGGTCGGCATGCCCAATGAAGATCGTTGTTTAGACCCTCACTTTGACTGAAGGTCTTGTAAAACTCGGCGAGCCAAGTGACCACTCGGCGTGTCGCTGAGTGGATTGGCGAGTGCAACTAATGTCGCCGAATGGGTGCGAACTGGATGGTTTATAATGGCCAAAAGTCTTAGAATTTGAAATCCTTCACTTTCCCTTGCTTTTAAACTTGACAAACTCACATCAAGGTAGTATTTTCAATATTCTTGCTTTCCATTAGTATTTTTGTTGTTGTTTGGTGCTCGGAACTAGGATTTCTTTGCCGCCTATCTTTTCAATCACGTTTCAATCAGCATATAAGGTTGGTTTCCAAATCCTGAGTTTACTTTCAAATATTTTGTAGTCATTTGCAATGATCAGATCGTATTGTTGTGTGCTGGGCCTCTCTGATAGAGTTAGAATGCTTAAATACCAATTTTAATTTGAAAATCTTGCCTGTATTATTTTGATCGTCAAATGCCCGTAATATTTGTGCTTTTAAATGAATGAAATTATATTAGGTTATGGTTGCGTGTTGTTTAGATTGATTGGGTGAAGTTTGAGTAGCCTATGTTTGTGCTAAATAATGAAAATTGCTCAATGATAGAGCGGGTAATACCACTCTTAAGAGCAAATATCGTCAAATGGACAAATTTGGCAAAATTAAGAAAAATCTGAGTATCCCGGGGTGATGGGTAGTACGGGTCTTATTTGAATTCCATTAGTGCATGCTTTCATTTTATTTTTGGGGGTTGCAGGGTTGAATTCGAGAAGGTGGATTGAAAATGGGCACGTTGGGCCGTTCAGCGAGCTGGGTCGAGCTAATTGAATTACTCAGCATTTTGCCTAATGTCTTCATCTCACTTTTAATTTCCTGTTAAATTTGTGGTTTGAGTCTGTAAATTTCAGCGAGAAGCCTAAGGTCGCTGAAACTACTCTTAATCGCTATTTATTTGCACCTCTGAAACCCTTGTTGCACTGTAACTTTCGGTAGACAAACCTTTGCTCACCGAAAGTAGTCGGCGATTCACCGAAGGGCCTTCCTATCGCCGACTTGCCATAATTTTAAGCCAATCCCTTCGGTGAGCCTGACTTAGCTCGCCAAAGAGGTTCGGTGACTCACCAAATGGATCAGCGAGTCTATCTGCAATAGATTTTATGTGCTTATGTTTGATTTTCTACTAATTTGTTCCAATCTTTTGCAAATATGGTACTTAAAAATCTAACCACGCAACCTCAGAAGAAAGCAAAGGGCATAACCATAAATGAGGGGGGGTGGTCAAATCCTCCAAAGAGAAAAGGAGAAGAACTCCCACTGGGGAATAAAGGAAAAAGGAAGAAACACATAGCTACGAAAGGGGTACCTATTGAAACCCAGGTGGAATTTTCTGAACCAGAAGACGAGGAGCCTTTGGCTCATCGAAGGAGTAGACGTCATGCTAGATCTCAATCCTCGCCCACTAGAGTTCGTGCAGCTGCCACCCCTACAGCAACAGACTCAGTGCCAGCTCAGGCACCTCCAGTGTCCCTTGCACCCCCTATAATTCCTCCACCTAGACTGCTGAACAGATTGAAAGGTGATGGGGTACGGACCATCCTAGAAGAGATACTATTATCTATAGAGGGCCTAGAAGGAAAGTATCCCGATGTGATTGACACCCTCCGATACCATGAGTTTAAGTAGTTCACAAGCCCCCGAGGTTGTTACAATCCTTCTTGGGTTAGGGAATTTTACATAGCTTATGAGGAGTTGGTGCCCAAGAACAAGAAGAAGGCAAGCGAGTTTAGACCGGTAAATTTGGTCATGGTCAGAGGCAAGGAAGTGGATTACAACAGTGAATATATAACCACTCTATTGGGTAGACCACTGCATTCTACACTTCCTTACGAGGGGTTGCCTATTGTTCAGTCCCTGGATGACCTAAAGGGTTGGATGGCTCCTCTGATTTCTGACACCATCCCGAGGTGGATCGGGGTAGGGTCTCCTATTGAGAAGAGGGACATGAACATTGCTGCCAGATTCTGGTTTGGCTTTATCAGCAGCACCATAATGCCATCCTAGAACGAGTCCATTGTGCGCTATCCTAAGGCAGCTTGTCTCAGTTCTATCATGGCCAAGAGGCGCATAGGCCTAAGACTGTTGATTTCACAGGAGATGGCCATAAGAGCCAAACAAAAACTAACTTCTCTGCCATTCACAGTCCTGATCACTGAAATGTGCCGGCGTGCTGGAGTACCCCGTGACACTGCGAGGGATATTGAGGTTACCCCTTCATCCTCCACTAACATCCGGCGTATTGAGGCCCAGTACATACGAGAGGAGGCTGACAGGAGGAGAGGAGTTTCGGTAGATATTTCTCCGGATGTTGACGTTGACTCGTTACCTACAGAGGCACCTTCACCTACTCCGGCCTCTCGGCCTTCAGGTACACCCGCTTCTTCCTCTTCTTCACAGGTCCCAGGTGCTTCCTCCTCCTCCTAGCCTGTCAGGATTACTCAGGCCATGATCTTGAAAATGGGGAATCTGGCCTATTCAACTGATGTGAGGGTGACTCGATTGGAGAGATCCATCCCAGGGATGATTGACAGTGCTATCTTGGTTGCACTACCCCTTCTTAGGGTCTCTATTGATGATCTGGCTACTAGATTCACTGCTTGTGAGAGTAGACAGGGGGAGACATCCGAGGTTTCGGCTTTGAAAGCCGAAGTAGCAGATTTGAGGTAGTATGTAGACTATTCGAAGTCTACCGACTTAACTTCATTGATTCAGGGTGCTGATGACAAGGATGCTCCTGAAACCTAGGGGATTCCTCCGGCTACCACCGGAGAAGTGCAGAGGGATGGCACAACATATGAGGAGTCGGATGTAGCGACCGACAAGGAGCTGATAGCAGCACATGATGAGGAGATAAGAGATAACCGAGATGAGAGCATATTCAGAGATTTATTAGATCTTGTGGAGACGATTGTGCAGCCGGTGATCCATACATTGCCGACTGAGACGTCCATAGCATCTCCTAGTGGATCTGGCATTGCTATTCCTCCTGAGGTTACCCCGGGCACTGATACCCATATTCAGAGTACCACACCGAGCACTGATGCCTAGGCAAATGGAGAGACAGCATAGACATGATCCTTTCTTTACCTCCCTTTCTGCCTTACTTTTACTTTTGGATACTTTTATTCGTATTTGAGGAAAAATTATTTTTGTTTGTGGTGGGGTGAGGCCCACCTTTGTGCATATTTATTTTGATTATATATTTTGGGTTGTGAGCTATTACTATGTTATTACACTACTTTTTTGTGGATGTTTGAGCTTGTGACTCCTTTTATTTTAAATTGCAAAATGATTTTGACTCGTCAGAAAAAAATTTCCACCTCTCATGTGTTAAATGTGGTTGTTCTTTTGCAAAATTTAAGTCTCAGTTTTGATCAATATCGATGACCTGAGTAGTGCTCTCAATCGAACGAACATGAATGCGTGGTTACGATGAGGCCAAATGAAGTTGCATAGACAATATGTGAACTCTTTGCATCTCGTTATGACTAGCCTAATATCGAATTGAGTCTCTTTTGATGATCATTGCACACTAGTGAAAGTGTGGAGTCTTGTTTGACTGTAATGTCAATGCCTAGTGTGATGAGCTTACTTTGAAACATGCATAATAGAACCTAGAATTTGCCCCGTTAGTCCGGTCGACTAAGTAAGACTATTTCTTGATTGATATTAGGCAACTTTAAAGAGTGTGAGCCAATTTGACATATACCTCTTTTGTGGCCTACCCTGTGAGCATGTGAGAACCTCTTTGTAACACCCCTTGAGCCTTACCTTTCTTTGGAAGAAACTTGATAAAATCATAACTTTTCTTTATCCATTACCCTCATGAAGTTGTGGTTCGTTTGAATAGTCAACTTAGGCCAAAAGCCTAAGTTAGGGGTGTGGTGAAAAGAAAAGGTAAATCAAGAAGTGCAAGAAAGTCCTTCTTACCCATGGTGTTGAGAAAAATGGAACCCCTCCATACAAAAAAGAATAGAAATGGGGTTCGGGAATAATAGGAAGACTTATAAGCACTAAAGAGAATGATGAAGGAAAAGGAAAGGAAGTGTTATGAGGACCACATTTCATGAGGATGAAAGTCACTGAGCCTAAATGACCATACCTTTGCACTTAGCCTCATTACAAGCCTTGAAATGACCTTTTTGATCTTGAGTAAGCCGAAACAAATGTTGATTGGAAAATACGGGCAAACCTATGGGTGAAAGTATGCATCGTATTCATCTTTGTAAGTGTGAGCGTTTCATTTGATTCCGAAGCTTTAAATTGCAAACCATTGTGTGCGAATATGGAATCATTCCTCGTATGAGGGTATTTGAACACTTTGGTTAAGCTTGAACTTGCATTTGAAGCAAATATTGTGAGCATGAGATTCTGGGCTATTGGTGAGTCACAACTTGAATCTTTAAGTGCACAATTGATCTTTGCATAAGTAAATTGAGTCTTGTTGTGTGCATTCATGATTGAGTCTTGTGTAGCACTGTTCATGACACCCTGTTTGAGCGACTGAACTTTAGTTTGCTTGAGGACAAGCAAAAGTTTAAGACTGGGGTGTTGATGAGTCCACAAATTGGACTCATTTAGGGCTATGTTTTGATAGAATTAGTGTCCTCAAATGCATATTTTGTCTCAATATCTGATGAAAACCCTTAAGCTTCAGGTATTTGGAGTTCTAGGGAAAGCATGGACACTACTTAGCAAAAAGGAACAAAGGAAGCTGAATGAACAAAGAAATGAAGATCTGAGAATCGTCGTATCCATTTGGCGAGTCGCCATAAGGTCTTATCCTCGCCTTTAGTTCCAGTGTGCTAAGCCCTGAAGGAAAAGATCAAATCAACGGTGAAATAGAGCAGTCGGCGTGTCGCCAAGCAGTTCCGCAAAGCAGTACCATACCCCAATGATCCAGGATGCGAAGATGCTGAAGGCAAGAGCTGAAAGGCAATGAAGCAGACCAAAGGGCGGATCACCGAGTGTATCATCGATCTCGACTAACTGCGCCGAATGACTCATTCATAACACATTTTCTGAAAACTATAAATACTAGTTCAGTTTTTATTGTTAAAAGAGTTTTAGCTGTATTAAGTTTAATATACAATTTTTGAGAGACATTATTCTCTCTATGTTTGGAGAGGGCTTTTGAAGAACTTGAAGATTCAAAGGGTTTCAACTCCAAGAATTTGGACTTGGGTCTTGTGGATTCTTCCATCCTTGCTTGTTTTGAGACTTAAATCTTCATACCCATTTGAATGCATACTCATATTGGTATAATTTTTTATCTCTTTTACATGTCTAGCTAAAACCCAAATTCTTAGGGTGTGATTTTGTGAATATGGGTTAGATTAGCTGTTGGGTCTTGCTTGTTGATGGTTTATTTGTTGTGTAAATGTGATTTTGTTTAGTTGTTGTGGTGGAACTTAATGAAATTGTAGTTGTAAGTACGATTTCACCTTTGTGTTTTTGGCTTTCTCGAGAGAGAGGTCGTAATTTTTCTCAAGAGAGAGGTCGTAAAATTAAGACTACTAAATTGATGGCCGATCGATTAGGTCGACATGAAGTTTAGCTGGAGAAAGTGAACCCTAGTCCTTCTCCCACACACTCAGCTCAAGAGAGTGAGTGGGCTAAGGCAGAGGTTGTGCTTAAAGCGGCAACTCGGTGTTCGAGAGAAATCGGGTTGATTCGGGGTAAGTTGCTCCATAGAGAATTTACCCCCACTGTAGTCTAGCCTAGTCACAAATATTCAACGAATTTACTATCACAAGCATGTACCCAATAGTCTAGTTTAGCCCGTATTCCTATCACATCCCAAGAATCCCGTCTCCATATTCGTATCTCTCTTTATTTTTGTTGATTTTTCTCTTTACTTGTTTACAAAGCCCCCATTGATAATTGACACTCGTGTCAAACCCTTTAATTTGTCATGTCTTCATTAGGTTAAGTCTTTAGCTACGGTTAACTTTAGCACTTTAGCTCTTAACCACTAATTTTCAGGAACCGCTCCCTTGGGACTCAACCCCAACCCTTGGTTGGGTTACTTTACTATTGCACAGTCGTAGACACTTGCATTGGAAGTTGTGTCTTGATTACACAAACATCAATACACCCCATCGAGAGGACCCAATTCACCCGGCCAAAGGTGTAGAGGTATGCTGGTATGATCACTAAAATGATGCCCACAAAGGGGACTATATGGGTGACTGACCCTAGTCCAACTCGGTATTATGCTACTCCCAATAGATTAAATGATTAACATATTATGACTGAATTTTTTAATATACTGGATAGCTCAAAATTTACATGCGAACTGAGAATGCACATTAATATACTAAAAGTAATGCATTTGAAAACTGAGGCACGTATATCTGAAATATTGAAATATTTGACCTAACATGTGTAATTCAAGAACTAAAGAACTACCAAGCTAGGGTTCTGAAATTCATGCAAGAAACAAAGTAATATCATGATAATCTGATTTGTAACATATAAATAACTAATTCATGATAATCTGCTGAAGTTCTAGAAACCCTAGGTCTAGTAAATAATAGGGAATCAAGAATCTGACTGAATTCTAGGGACCTAATGGGTGAAAGGAACCTACTAGTGAAATCCCACATACTTGGTGATGAATTCCACGGACAAATCCTCCGATTTCAAGGCTAGAACTGGAGGAAACTTGCTGCGTTCTTGAACTAGGGTTGCTCGACCTTTTCTCCTTTTTTTCTTATAATTTTCTAAGTTTTGATTAATGATCTAACTTAGGTAAGTTCTAGTTATGTTTCTAGGTTAAAACTGATCAAAACCACGTAGTTTAGGGTTAAAACGACGTAGCTTGGGGGTCCAACGAAATAGGAAAAGACCAAAAGACCCCTGACTTAAAGCTACAGACGGGCTGAACACGGGTCCTACCACGGACCGTGTGAAGGACCACAGACCGTGAAGGCTCCCGTGGTCTTCACTTGGTCGTGGAGTCTAAGGCTAGCAAGAGAGGGCTAGTAACTAGCTTTTCACAGACCTTTCCACGGCCCGTGTGAAAGACCACGGACCGTTAAGGTCCCCATGGTCTTAAGTTGATCATGTGGGCTAAGGTCAATGAAAAGTTGGGCTATTGTCTACGGCGCTACAGACGTTCCCATGACACGTATGAAGGACCACACACCGTGAAGGTCCTCGTGGTATTCACTTAGGCATGGGGGTCTAAGGGATAGCCAAGGGGAGGCTACTGCCTAGTCTTGATGGATGCCATCACGGCCCGTCGTCAAGACCACGGCCTGTGAAGGGTCCCGTGGTTTGATGTCTGTGCCTGGTGGAGTTCAAGTCACCACCACGGGCAGGTCAATAGACTGTGGTCCCTATCACGGTCTGTGAACCTTGCCGCGGTCCACTGCTTCAGGTAAGTTCTGCAAAAGAAATTGGGTTTGGTTTTCAAGGTGTTACAATATCTACCCCTTGGGATCATTCGTTCTCGAATGAAGACTAAACTAACTGAAATGGAGGGGATGAGCTGCAACCCTACCACTAAACACTGGAGGCTGATTTCTGACTGAACTAAGTTCCAAAAACATGCAAATACACTGAAAATGCAAGTACAGACTGAAGCAACATGATACTAAGACTGATTCTATGCAAGAATGAATGAAAAACTGAAGAGGAACTATTACCATAAGCTGGAGTGGAATCGGAAGGAAAGAGGTGAGGATACTTGGACTTCATAGCTGCTTCTGCTTCCTAAGTAGCTTCCTCTACGGACTGACTCCTCCACAAAACCTTGACTGAAACGACTTCTTTGTTTCTCAACCTTCTAACCTGACAATCAAGAATCTTAACTGGTACATCCTCATACGAAAGACTATCTTTCACGGCCACACTCTCTAATGGCACTACGGATGTTGGATCACCTACACACTTCTTCAATAGTGAGATGTGAAAGACTGGATGCACTACTGCTAATTCTGCTGGTAACTCTAACTCATAAGCCACTTTACCAATCCTTTTTAGAAACTTGTAAGGGCCTACATATCTAAAACTGAGCTTTCCTTTCTTGCCAAAGCTCATCACCCCTTTCATAGGCGACACTTTCAAGAAAACCCAATCATCAACTTGGAACTCTAGTTCCCTTCTTCTTACATCTGCATAAGACTTCTAGTGACTCTGGGCTATCTTAAGTCTATCTCTAATGAGTTGCACTTTCTCCATAACATAATGGATTGAATCTAGCCATATCAAGACTGCTTGACCTACTTCAAACCAACCAACAAGATATCTGCATCTACGCCAATACAATGCCTCATAAGGGGTCATCTGAATGCTGGAATGATAGCTATTATTGTAGGAAAACTCTATATGAGGAAGGTGATCATCCTAACTACCCTTGAAGTCGATCACACAAGCTCTCGACATGTCCTCTAAGGTCTGAATGGTACGCTCTGCCTGACCATCTGTCTATGGATGAAATGTTGTGCTAAAATTAACTTGAGTACCAAGACCTTTCTGAAATGACTTCCAGAAATGAGAGGTAAATTGAGGACCTCTATCTGAGATGATAGACAAAGGAACCCCATGCAACCTGAATATCTCATTAATGTAAAGTTTGGAATAGTCCTCTGCCGAATCTGTAGTCTTGACCGCCAAAAAGTGAGAAGACTTAGTGACTCTGTCAACTATCGCCCAAATGGAGTCATGCTATCTGCGAGTATAAGGTAAACCTGTGATGAAATCCATGTTGATCACTTCCCACTTCTAAGTAGGAATGTCGATCTCTTGATTCATACCCCCTGGTTTCTGTTATTCTACCTTCACTTGCTCACAATTAGGGCTTTTAGCCACAAAATATGCTATATCCCTCTTCATGCCATTCCACCAAAAGACTTCCCGCAGATCAAGGTACATCTTAGCGGCACCTGGATGAATAGAATACCTGGAGTTATGGGCTTCTACAAGAATCTGCTGTCTCAACTCACCCACACTAGGAACACATAATCGACCTTGATAGCGAAGCACACCATCTCTCCCTTGGGAGAATACCTCAACTCTCTGTTGATGGACTGCACCCTTGAGTTCGAGCAATATCGGATCACTGTCTTGCTTTTCCTTAACCTTCACTACCAATGAAGATTTTGATCCATTTTGAACTGTCACACCACCATCTGATATGCTCATAAGACGAACTCCTAAACGAGCAAGCCTGTGAACATCCTTTGCTAGCTCTTTTCTTTCTTCCTCAACATATGCTACACTACCCATATATAGTCTTCTAAGGGCATTTGCTACTACATTTGCCTTACCAGGATGGTAATGCACACTCATGTCATAATCCTTGAGGAACTCAAGCCATCTTCTCTAGCGAAGATTCAACTCTTTCTGGGTGGACACATACTGAAGGCTCTTATGGTCTGTGAACACATCTACATGAACATCATACAAGTAGTGTCTCCAAATATTGAGTCCAAACACCACCGCTTCAAGTTCGAGGTCATGAGTCAGATAATTCTTCTAATGCACCTTAAGCTGTCTAGAAGCATAGGCTATAACCTTACCTCACTGCATTAACACACAACCTAGGAAAACCCTCACTGCATCACAATAAATCACATAATCATCTGAACCCTCTGGTAGAGTCAAAATATGAGTTGTAGTCAACCTAGTTTTCAATTCTGCGAAGCTTTTCTCATAATCATCTAACCACTGAAACTTGACCATCTTCTGAGTCAACCTAGTCAATGGTGAGGCTATGGATGAAAATCCTTCCACGAACTTTTTGTAATAACCCGTTAGACCCAAGAAACTTCTGACATATGCAAGAGAGGTTGGTCTGGGCCATTGTTTCACTGCTTTTATTTTCTGGGAATCCACCAGGATCCCTTTGCTGGATACTATATGCCCAAGGAAAGAAACTGATTGTAACCAAAACCCGCACTTGTTAAATTTAGTGAATAACTGGAAATCTTTGAGAGTTTGCAGAACAACTCTCAAATGACTCGCATGTTCCTCCTTATTCCTAGACTAAATGAGGATATCATCAATGAAGACGATAACGAACAAATCCAAGTACCGCTTGAACACTCTGTTTATCAAATCCATGAAAGCTATAGGAGCATTAGTTAGTCCAAATGACATAACTACAAAATCATAATGACCATATCGAGTTCTGAAGGCTGTCTTCAGAATGTCACTATCTCTGACCTTGAACTGATGATAACCTAATATGAGGTCTATCTTTGAGAAATGACTAGCACCTTAAAGTTGGTCAAACAAGTTATCAATCTTGGGGATGGGATACTTATTCTTGATTGTGACCTTGTTCAAATGCCTATAGTCAATGCACATCCTCAGTGAACCATCTTTCTTTTTCACAAACAACACTGGTGCACCTCACGGCGAAATACTAGGTCAGATGAAGCGCTTATCTAGAAGGTCTTTCAACTGCTCTTTCAATTCCTTAAGTTCAGTTGGAGCCATTTTGTAAGGAGGGATAGATATAGGTTGGGTATCTGGAGGAGATCAATTCCAAAGTAGATTTCCCTTTCGGGAGGAACTCCGGGAAGATCTTCTGGAAACACTTCTGGAAACTCATTAACCACTGGAACTGACTCAAGAGTTGGGGTTTCAGAGCTTGAATCCTTAACCCAAACAAGATGATAGAGATAACCCTTAGATATCATTTTTCTGTCCTTAAGGTAAGAAATGAATCGACCAATAGGCGCTAAGCTACTACCCTTCCATTCTAAGATTGGTTCGTCTGGAAACTGAAACAAACAATCCTAGTTCTACAATCGACTGAGGCATAACAGGAATGTAACCAATCCATGCCTAGAATGATATCGAAGTCTACCATTTCTAACTCTACAAGATCTACTGAGGTGACTTTCTGGGAGACTATGACAGGGCAATTTCTATATACCCGTCTAGCTATATAACTGGGTCACCGACTGGAGTAGAGACTGAGAAAGGTTCTGAGAGAGTTTCTGGACTAACATCAAACTTAACTGTTATATAAGGAGTAACAAAGGAAAGAGTAGCCCCTGGATCTAACAAAGCATAAACATCGAGATCAAAGACTTGTAACGTACCAGTGACTACATCAGGATAATCTTCGTGATCCTGGCGAGCCTGAAGAGTATAAAGCCTATTTTGGCACTGTCCGCCACCTGTATCAGATGAGTTACCCTACTGAGTCGGGCGACTTGTTGGTGCCGCTAAAGTTGTGGACTGAGCTCTATCATTGTCGCCTTGACCCTGTTTAGAAGGACAATCCCTCAACCTGTGACCAGACTGAGCACATCCAAAGCATTATTCCTTTCTTGCAAGTCACTCGCCCGAATGGTTCTTACCACACTTAGGGCAAGTTGGGTAGGTTTTGGTACCTGAAACACTTCCCTGAGACTTAGAGCCTGATGCCCTAACCTTCTGAACTTGTCTGAATTTGGAGGACAAAACACTAGCTGATAAAGGTGCTGGAGCTGAAAATTTTGGCTGACCTTGCGAGTGATTTCCATAACCCGATTTTTGCTGAGAATAGTCATAGTTTCCGGTCCTAGCCTTCTTGTTCTCCTTAGCCTGTTCCCTAAGCTTATCACCCTCAACCTGTTGAGCATAAGTCATGAGCCTAGAGATGCTCATATTTTCCAGCAACATAGCATTTCTACACTCTGTCTTCACCAAGTCTGACACTCCATATAGAAACTTATTCATCTGAGCCCTGGAATCAGCAATCATGTGAGGAGCATACCTGGAGAGTTGGGTAAACTTGAGCCCATACTCTTGGACTGTCATGTTACCTTGCCTTAAGTTCATAAATTCCTGAGCTTTTGGCTCCCTTAGCTCTCTTGGGAAAACCTGTCCAGGAAAGTCATACTAAAGCAATCCCAAGTGATAGGAACTGCATTTGTACCTCTGTTCTCTTTACACTGAGTATACCAGATATGCGTCACATCCTTAAGTCGGTAAGATGCTAAATCAACCCGATAATTACGAGTTACCTACATCACTTCAAAGATCTTCTTTACCTCATCAATGATGTTTTGGGTATCCTCACCAATCTGCGATCCTAATAACTCTGGTGGATTCATCCTAACAAAATCTCCCACTCTGGCTGCAGCTGAACCAACATTAGCATTTGCCGAAATTGGAGCCCGCTAATTATTCTGGTTGGCCACACGCTGAGCCAACATCTAAATGGAATTCCAAAATTCTGCAATTGAAACTTCTTGATCTGGGACTGGAGGAGCTACGTTTTCATTCCTGGCATTAGCTCTACGAGGAGGCATGATCACTGAAATGTAGAATGTTGAGTTAGAATGGAATTAGATCATACCTTACGCACGATAAGAGTAACAAGAAAATGAAGATTTTTCCTAAAACACTTTGTAGCCTCCCTCTCATTAGGTGTGGTGAATTTCACACCCATGAAAAGGACTCTACTTAGTGCGGCTTTTCAGACATCCTAAGACCCTTAAACCTAATGCTCTGATACTAAGCTTGTCATGCCCGGAGCTACCCCCGAGACGCGGATACGAGACCTATGATCACAAGTGACCCCAAGCTAACCCTGCTGGTATAATCATGAGCATACTAAAGATAAACTAAGAAATAAATTTGATGCGGAAGCTAATAATAAGTAAATCTGAAATGATGGGGAATACACACATACTAAAACTGAATATCAAATCTAAGATTTTAAAACAAAATAAACATCAAACTCAAATACTAAGCCGAATCTAACTATGTCTGAAAATAGCCTCTAACTGACTAGAAGTGTTGGGACATGCCCATCTAAGTCTAGCAAACTGAAACTAAAAGACTGTAATAATGCAAAGATAACATGACTATCGTCCTCGAAGAATGAGGACTCACCACTGATGCTGCTGAACTGGAGATCAGGAATTGATCTAAGCATGATCTGGATATTGAGAATCTAAACCTATATCACAAGAAGATGTATCACAGAGTATACGTCAATACTTGGAAGGTACTGAGCATGCAAGATAGTGTAAAGCTGAAATAAACATATAACTGAACAAGTAATAAAGCAAGAGAATAATCTGATCATGATATATATACTGAATACTAAGCTAACTTAATGCAATGACCAAATTTAGACATGCTGATGTTGAATACTGATTATATTGAAATGTGGTCAACGCAATGGAGTCTGACTGAACTGTGGGAGCTACTAATAGCCGATAATAAAACCACTTGAGCTAAATGTGGAGTCTGATGTATACGCCCCATCGAGAGGACCCAATACACCCAGCCAAAGGTGTAGAGGCATGCTGGCGTGATTAGTAAAATGATGCCCACATAGGGGACTTACAATCTATGTGGCTCATAGTTCTAGGACTATATGGGTGACTGACCCTAGTCCAACTCGGTATTATGCTACGCCCAATAGATTAAATGATTAACACATTATGACTGAATTTCTGTAATATATTGGATAGCTCAAAATTTACATGCTAACTGAGAATGCACATTATTACACTGAAAGTAATGCATTCGAAAACTAAGGCATGTATATCTGAAATATTGAAATATCTCACCTAGCATGTGTAATTCAAGAACTAAAGAACTACCAAGCTAGGGTTTTGAAATTCATGCAAGAAACGAAGTAATAACATGATAATCTAATTTGGAACATATAAATAACTAATTCATGATAAACTGCTGAAGTTCTAGAAAACCTAGGTCTAGTTAATAATAGGGGAATCAAGAATTTGACTGAATTCTAGGGACCTAATGGGCAAAAGGAACCCATAAGTGAAATCCCACATACCTGGTGATGAATTCCACGGAGAAATACTTCGATTTCAGGGCTGGAACTGGAGGAAACTTGTTGCGTTCTTGAAGTAGAGTTGCTCGACCTTTTCTCCTCTTTTGCTTCTCGTTTTCTAAGTTTTTATTAATGATCTAACTTAGGTAAGTTCTAGCTATGTTTCTAGGCGAAAATTGATCAAAACCACGTAGTTTAGGGGTCCAACAAAAAAAGAAAAGACCAAAAGATCCCTGACTTAAAGCTACAGACGGGCTGACCACGGGTCCTACTACAGACCGTGTGAAAGACCATGGACCACGAAGGGTCCTGTGGTCTTCACTTGGTCATGGAGTCTAAGGCTGGCAAGAAGGAGCTACTGCCTAGCTCTTCATGGACCTTCTCACGGCACATGTGAAGGACCACGGACCGTGAGGTCCCTGTGGTCTTCACTTGGTCATATAACCTGAGGTCCATGAAAAGTTGGGCTACTGTCTAGGGTGCTACGGACGTTCCCACAGCCCATATGAAGGACCACAGACCGTGAAGGTCCCCGTGGTCTTCACTTGAGCGTGGGGATCTAAGAGATAACCAATGGGAGGCTACTGCCTAGTCTTGACGAACGCCACCACGGTCTGTCATCAAGACCACGGCCGGTGAAGGGTCCCGTGGTATGATGTCCTGGCCTGGTGGAGTTCAAGTCACCACCACGGGCAGGTCAACGGACTGTGGTCCCTATCACGATCCGTGAACCCTATCGTTGTCCACTACTTCAGGTAAGTTCTGTAAATTTTTTCTAGGTCTGGCTTTCGAGGTGTTACACATTTGAAGTTGACCTAAGTAGAATCTTATGTCAAAACTTAATTGGTAAGGAAACTTTCAACTCAACTTTGAGCTAGGGTGTTCGTGTGACCTTGAGTTATATTATAATCCATTCCAACACTAAAATATTGACCTTTTCACATATGAGCAATTTAAAAATCATTCGATATGATTTTACATGTAAATAAAGAATGGTTCAGACCTTTGCTTAGAAATTTTTGGGGTGTTACAATATTTACCCCTTGGAATCCTTCGTCCTCGAATTATGGTTGAACTGAGCATGAAAAAGGTAGGGAAATGTTTAACAACCCAATTTAGTTCAAAATATACATTAAACTCATGAACTCAAAATACTGAATGAGGGACTGAATGAAATGAGTACTTTTGGAAGAGTTAATACCTTGGACTGAAACTAAATTGGAGGAAAAGAGATAAGGGTATCTATTCTCCATATCTTTCTTGGCCTCCCATGTATGATACTCAACAAACTTATTTCTCCACAAGACTTTGACAGATTCAACCTCTTTGGTTCTCAACTTACAAACCTGACGATCAAGAATCTAGACGGGAGTCTCCTCTTAAGATAGGCTGTCCTTGATATCACCCAAATACCTCTTTAGCATAGAGATGTGAAATGCTAGATGGACGACTAAAATAACTTCCAAAACTAAGTGGTGAATTATGCACCCTTATCTGAATTGATGGATAGTGGGACTCCATGAAGTTGGACTATCTCAAGGATGTATGAACTTGGATAATCTTATGTTGAATTGTAGTCTTCATCGGTAAGAGATAGGCTGATTTAGTTATTTGGTCTATAATCACCCAAATTGAATCATGTTGCCTACGAGATCGGGGTAAGCCGGTAGATAAATCGATATTAATCATCTCTGACTTCCACTATGGAATAGCTATGTTCTAAGTCACTCCACATCACCTTTGGTGTTAAACCTTGACTTGCTAATTTAGGCACTTAGAAACAAAATATGCAATACACAACTTCATATTATTCCACCAATAGACCTCTCTCAAGTCATGGTACATCTTTTGGAACCCGGATGGATCGAGTATCTGGAACTATGAGCTTCTGCCATGATCCTTTCTTGGAGATCATCCACCTTTGGAACACACAATCTACCTTGATATCTCAACACACCATCTCCCCTTATTTAAAAGTCATCACCTTCTGCTTATGAACATTTGTGTTTAGTTCAAGTAAAATGGGGTCTTTGTCTTGCTTCTCCTTCACTTCTGACACTAATGACTATTCAGCCTCATTAATCATAACAACTCTCTATTCACTAGAATCTAACAAATGTACACCCAAACGTGCAAGTCTGTGAGCTTCCTTAGCTAACTCTTTCTTGCTTTCTTCGATATATCAGTATTTCCCATGGACAACCTTCTCAAAGCATCAGCCACAACGTTCATGCTTCATATTTTATTGAATTTTCCTCATACTTGGTACATTTCATCTACTAATGCATACTTCTTCTTACATTGTTTCACTAATGTAGGACTTGACGACTCATCTCCCTCCGTTCGTAGCTAGTTGATCACTTTTTGAAGACTTGGTGAGTCCTCATACTCCGAGGGTGATGTCACCTTTATTGATTTCTTATGTATTTATGTTTCAGATAATGTACGTGGTGTACGAGTTACGTGCCAACCAGTTATTTTGATATTAGTAGAAAGGCTTGTCAAGACTATGTTAGACTTCCGCTTTTAAATGTCAAACTCTCTTATTGATATAACATCTCCTACTTTGTCTATTATATTGTGTATATGTATGTCAAGTGTCTTTTTAGGGCTTCTCGAGGTCTTATATGCCATGTCACGTCTAGGGTGTACTTTGGGTCATGACAACTCTGGAGTCAGTTCCGATTGTAAATGAGTTTCCAGAAGTGTTTCCCAAAGATTTTCCCAGTATTCCTCCTGGAAGGAAACAGACTTTAGTATTGACCTTCTCCCAGTTATGCAGCCTATTTCTATTCCTCCTTATCATATGGCCCCGATAGAACTTAAGGAATTAAAGGATCAATTGAAAGACTTTTTGGATAATAAATTCATTAGATCGTGTATCTCATCATGGGGTGATCCGGTGTTGTTTGTTCGAAAGAAGGATGGTTCCCTCCAAACCTTCCAAATCTGCATTGACTATAAATAATTTAATAAGGTTACTATAAATAATAAGTACCTTATTCTGAGGATAGATGACTTGTGTGAACAACTCCAAGGAGTGAGTTACTTCTCTAAGATGGACCTATAGTCGGGTTCTCACCTATTGAGGGTGAAGGAGAGTGACATTTCGAAGACGGCTTTTCGAACTTGGTATGGTCACTATGAATTTTTTGTTCTTTTTTTTTAACTAATGCCCTGGAAGCATTCGTAGATTTGCTGAATAGAGTCTTCAAGCAATATCTTGACATGTTTGTGATTGTGTTTATTGAAGATATTTTGATTTACTCACTGAGTGAGAATGAGCATGTTGAGCACTTGAGGATTGTGTTTCAAATTCTCAAGGATCGTGAATTATATGCTAAGTTTAGCAAATGTGAGTTTTAGTTGAGGTTCATTGCTTTTCTTGGCCATATTGTCTCTGGTGAATGTATTTAATTTGATCCTAAGAAAACCGAGCCGGTTAACAATTGGCCTAGACCTTTGTGCGCTTTAGATATACGGAGTTTCTTAGGTTTGGTCAGTTACTATAGAAGGTTTGTGGAAGGATTTTCCTCTATTGCTTCATCGTTGATGACTCTGACGCAAAAGATAGGGAAACCTCTACGGTCAGAAGCTTGTGAGAAGAGTTTTCAAGAGTTGAAGGATAGACTCACTTCAGCCCCTATCTTAGCATTACCGAAAGGATCGAATGGTTTTGTCGTTTATTATTATGTTTAACGAATTGATCTTTGTTGTGTTTTGATGCAGCATGGGAAAGTCATTGCTTATGATTTAACAGAACCTTATAGCTTGAGAAATTGATTTCCTAATGTTGAATTATGAGCTGAAAATGTTGAAATAACACTTATGTATGGCAAGCTAAATGACCTCCGCGAACGCAAGCCTCATAGCCGCAAACACAGTAGTCAACTGGGTCGAGTCAATATTTGCCCATCTCTGCAAATGCAAGATTCTACCAAAAAATGCGTGATTCAAGATCCCAGCTCTCCGTGAATATGGTGGTCTATATCAGAACCTCCATGTACGCGGCTGAAGGCTCACGAACGTGAAGCAAGAGAGCATAGTGCAGCAACAAAAGCTACAATGGCTCAAGTTGGAATTTGCAAAATTCCCCCATAGGGGATTGGGTTTCATTTAGAACCCCGTGTACATAGATGATCTATTATTTCCCAGCAAATTTAACATTCCGCACTCAACAGAGATGTCAAAACATTTAATGGAGTTCGTCTTGGCCAAAAGTAGGTCCCACATTCAAGGTTTTATTCAAGCCAAAATTAACAAGGTAGCTCAAAATGAGTCTAGAATTCTTGGGATTCGAACCAAAGGTCCTTATACACAAAACTCAACATTTCAGAGTTAACTTAACCATCAGAATTGCAATCTGGGTTCATTTACCTTGAGTAAATGAAGTCAATTGTTCATGTTTCAAAAGCCCTGAAATATGAAAACTCGTATAAAAGCCAAATGAACAACCATGTGACTCTTAACAATTACTTCTAGTAAGTCACAAATTACTTGGGTTCACTATAGGAAAGTTCTAAATGGTGAAAT
This sequence comes from Solanum acaule, assembly GCA_036250505.1. NCBI lineage: Eukaryota > Viridiplantae > Streptophyta > Magnoliopsida > Solanales > Solanaceae > Solanum > Solanum acaule. The sequence continues at coordinate 28,844 of JAJOOR010004602.1, forward strand.
ACGGAAATATGGAGAAAATGCCATAGCGGATCATTATCATATTGTATTGCATTTCAATGCATACTATTATACGTTTGATTATCGTTCCTATAAGATTTTGTACAAATATTATATTTGTTTTCATCATATAGATGTAGATTGATTAAATGATCAACCACACCTCATCCAATACTAGGTGTGGACGATCGTAATCTAGTATAAAACCCAATGAAAGGTTGGGGTCGAACCTACAGGTAGTGGTAAGTGGTCAAATTCAATTATGAAGTGCAAATGTGTGTCTAATCAGCTATAGGAATAGAAATTATCGAAAGCATACAAACAAGTCAAAGGGGGTGACAACGAATGTCAGATGGGGGGTTTGGATTGTCAATTAAAAGTTGAATCAAGTACGAAAACAAGGGAAACAACAATATTAAGAGGAATTCTCGGGATGTGATCGTTTATAAGCTAATTACGCTATATGGATAATTGAAATTTAACAATGACTTGCTGAATCATTGTGGGTATACTGAGCTATAAGTTCAATAGCTTTCTCTTGAACAACTATTACAGTTCAGGCACTTTCTCTCGAACATCGACAAGCTTAACAAGTTAAACAACCCACAACCTTAATGCATCAACTCTATCGAGCTAGATGGGTAGAATTGGGCTTAGGATTCACTCTCTCGAGCTGAACCCATATCAACCTAATACCTACAATCATTAATCAAAAGCTTTGGTTCTAAAACCTGTCTCTCAAGCAAGCCAAGAACTCTATGCTAGAATTGTATTTCCAACTACAATCTATAGATTAAAACACAACTAATGATTAAACCCACATTAAAACAACAATTTCATCATTAAACAACAATACCCATAAGGTAATTAGACAAATAAACACATGCTCATACCCCCAAGAATTGGGGCTTTAGCTACACATCATAAAAATAGAGAAAGGATTACCAAATACGTTAGCCATGATCTGGGTAAAAGTTCTCAAGTCTTTACAATGGTCCAAATTGAATAAATTCAAAAATCCACTTGCAAATCTTCAAGTTTGAGCCTCAAAAGCTTCAAAGACTACAATGGAATTCAAAAACTAAGAGAAAACTAGAAATCTAGAACTCGGGGAATTAGAACTGCAAGAACTTTCTCAAATTTCATTTTGAAATTTAATTTATAGTTGTCCAATTTTTGGCCTAAAAGGTCATTGGGCGAGGTAAGTAGGGCCTTGCCGAACAGGTCGGCGATCCGCCCTTTGCTCCATTCCACGCTGGTCTGCATTGACCATTTGTCTTCAGGGTTCTGTGACTTTAGGCGTTCGAGGTTGCCATCGCGTAGTCGGTCGACGATCTGCCCACTGTCCATTTCTATCACCAAGGTGGTTCTTCCCCAAGGCTGGCACGCTGAAACTTTGGGCGGGCTAAAGAGCCTCTCTGCGGTTCACCAAGACGTCTTGGTGATCACCAGGATCGCTTTTCTTCACTTCTTTAGCTTGTTTGTTCCTTTTTACCCAATAGTGTCCTTGCCTTGCTCCTTAGCCTTAAATGCTGCAAATCAACACTTTAACATCACTTTAGAGCATAAATTAGGCATTTGAGGACACTAAAACTATCAAAACAACCCCTAAATGAGTCGAAATCTCGGAGTCATCAATACCCCCAACTTAAACTTTTGTTTGTCATCAAGTAAAAACTCAAGATTAATTAGTTCAACAAGGATGTCTATAAATAGTGCTGCTTAAGATTCAACACAAATGCACACAGAAGGTTCAAACTACATATACAATGCTCAATTGTACACTCAAAGATTCAAATTGTGACTCACCATTATCAAGTGTATTCAAGCTCACAATGCTTGCTTCAAATGCAAGTTCAAGCTCAACAAAGGTATTCAAATGACCTCACAACAAAGATGATTCCATATTCACACAAAATTAAATTTAAAGTCCCGAAATCACACACAACTCTCACACTCACAAAGATGAACACATGCATAACTCCACCCATAGGCTTGCCCTTATTTTCCAATCAACATTCATTTTAGCTCATTCAAGATCACAAAGGTCTTTTTAAGGCTTGTAAAAGGGCTGAATGTAAACGTATGGTCATTTAGGCTTAGTGGATTCTACCTTCATGAAGTATGGCCTGAAAATCACTCTTTCTCCTCCTCTTTCATGTCCAAGCATGTTCATAATTCATCCCATTATTCAACTAAACATGAATCACCAGATACCCAAATTTTTTTTTACTATTTTCACACACTTTATTTCACAACTTATTCTCTTTTTTAGTCTTTTTCTCTTGTTTTGTTTTTTTTTTTGTTTTTTTTATATGGAGGGGTTCCATTTTTCCAAAACAATCCATCAGAGGGGAAATCTTTACACTTCTTGACTTTCCTTCTTTTTCACCACGCCCCCAACTTTGCCTTTTGGCCTAAGTTTACTATTCAAACATACCAATACTTCATGAAGGTTAGGGGTGATGGGATAAAAAGGTCAAAGTTGTTCAAGTTTCTTCCAAGAAAATGATAGGCTCAAAAGGTGCCAATCAAGGTTCACACATCTCACAAGGTTGGCCACAAAGAGGTATATTGTCAAGTTGGTTCACCCTCCAAGTCAACCAGATCATCGTAGACTGTCTCCTCACGAACACCAAGCTGCTCATCATCAGTCTCAGCCTCGGACTTTGCAGCAACAACATCAGCTCTAACCTTATCTTCGGTGGTAGCCGGAGGCACCTCAAAACAAGCTGGAATATATTCACTTGACATGTCAGGAATCTCCACGGTCCTAAATAGTGAAGTAAAATCAGTGGACTTTAGATGGTCCACATCCTTTTTCAGCATCAGTGGCTCCATGGCCCTTCTCACACTCTTCCACTCTCACAATCAGGGCATCCAAAGCAAACTTATGATCCCTCCTCTCAGCACTAAGTGGGCCAAGGCAGTAACTATCACCCTCTCTATCATCCCATACATAGCAGCCTCCACCCAGGAGACACACACATCGGCCGAATGAGCCAGATGGCCCATCTTGTACAGCATGGCCTGGGTGATAGGGGCTCACGAAGCAGAAGCAGCAGCAACATAAGATCTAGAGGGAGGGGGTGCAACAGATGTACTCGGGGTCTCAAAAGTAAAAGGTACAGATGTACCTGAGGACCCACTAGCCTGAGGTGGTAGGAGTCTCTCGAGATAACATGTCAAGATCAAGCTCTAGGGATGTGCCCACTGGGGTTGCTCTCTTCCTGTCAACCTCGTCATGCATGTACTCGGCCTCAATACGCCGGATGCAGGTAGAAGAGATGGGTGTCACCTCGACATCCCTCTACTCATCTCTCAGAATATGGGCCAGTCGGCACAACTCGGTGATGAACACCTGAAATGGAAGTGAACTCTGGCTCTGCTTGGCCTTCATGGCCATCTCCGGCTCAATAATCAATCCCAAATTCAGCTTATTCCTAGCTATGAGGAGCCAAGACAAGCTGTCGTCGAGTGGCAGAGAACAAACTAATTTTGTGATGGCATGATGGTGCTGCTGATGAACTCGAACCAATATCTGGTGGCAATGTTCAGGTCCTTTTTCTTGATGGGTGCACCGATTTCAATCCACCTTGGAGTGATGTTGGAGAGAAGGGTTCCCAGCCAACCTTTTAAGTCATCTAGAGATCTAGTAGTCATGCATAAAGTTGGAAGCGCGCCCAAATACAACATTTATGTCATCACTACTACATTTTACCTTTTTGCCTTGGACTACCACAAAATCCACCAGCTTGAAGACACTAACCTTCTTCTAACCCTTCGGCACCAAATCATCGTAGGCTTAGTAGAAATTTCGGACCCAAGTAGGAATGTATGGGCCAAGGGGTTTGATGAAAACCTTAAATATGTGGAATCTAAGAGTATCCCACACCTTTGAATATTTGTCCACTACACCATCTGTAGACAGTCTCTATTCCTCTAAAGTGGTCCTTAAACCCTCAGCCTTTAGTCGGTTAAGTGACCGGGGAGGACCCTGTACTAGTGGCGCCGGGACCACTGTCTATCTTAGAGGAGGAGGAGGAGGAGAAGTTTGAGGCACCAGGATCCTAGATTGATCATTCAATGACTTGGAGCATAGCTCCACTCTTCGGCCCTTCAATAATTGTCCATCCTCAGGCTCGGAGATAGATTCCTGAGATTATGTGAGTCCCCATCACTGCCTGATGTGGTGAGGTGAGTCTCGTAGACCCCCTCACTGTTTGAGCTTGCCTCCTCATGAGGCACAACTACGGCGCCTTGCCCTTGACTTTTCCTCCCTTTGGAGGTAGTTTTGTTGTCTTTGCTATGGATGCAATTGCATCCTCGTTGATGGTTATTCCTCCTGCCGGCTTTTGGGGCAGCATGTATCTACCGATAACTTTGGGTCTAGTTATTTCTGCAAAACAACATTAAAAACATTAGAAAAATTCAAGAAGAACTTCAGAAAATAATTGTAGGAAGACTCGCCGAACCACTTTGACAAGCCAGGTCAGGCTTGCTGAAAGTTCCAGAAAATAAATTTCAAAATTTCAAAGTTGGTCGGCAATGTCCAAGGCTATTCGGCGGATCGCCGACACCAACCGACAAACTAAGGGTAGCTCGCCGAAAGTTACAGTGTATTTTAAGGAATTAGGGGCGCAAAAGGGCGATCAAGAAGCACTTTCGGCAAGTCACCGAGTGAACTAGGCGAGCTCAGGCGTATCGCCGAAAGTTACAGAATCAAACTCAACAATTGAGAGAAATTAAGGGCAGTCTAAGGGGACTTAGGCGAACCGCCGAACCCTTAGGCGAACTGTCGAACTCTTCGGCGAGCTCGAACTAGCTCGCCAAATGGCCCAATGTGCCAGTTTTCACCCTGTACTTCAAAATCAAGCCCCCAGCCATGAAATTAAAACTAAACACCTACACTATGAAATTGAAGCAAGACCCATACTACTCATGCCCTCGAGGTATTCAGACTTCCCCCAATTTGGCCAAAATTGGCCAATTGACGTCTTTTGCCCTTAAGAATGACATCAACCGCTCCATCATTGGGGAAAATACGACATTTAGCATAATTCGGGGTTACTCAGACTTCACCCCACTAGACCCAACACATTTCCAACACAACCCAATAATTTTGCCTCACTTTTAACAAGCAAAGACACATGAATCATGATTAAAGGCCGATTAATAACGATTTCACTTAAAATTAGGCAAACAAATAATCACACAATGATTACCCAATGATATTCAACAACAAAATACCGATTGCATTCAAGTTCAACCATATATAGAGTTTGAGATTCGGAAAACCAACCTTTATGCCGATATATATTTGAAATGCTAGGCGGTAAAGAAATCCAAAATCAATCCTGAGCAAAGATCCCAAATGAAACAAAGGTAAAATGTGAAAATAAGAACAATATAGTATCGGGTGAGAGTACGGGAGTTGAAAATGAGAGAAAATGACAGATTTTTGGATTTAAAACCATTTGGCCATTTTAAACCTTTCAGTTTGCGCGCCAGTTGGCTGTATAAGTCAGGCTCGCCGACCCACTCGGTGCATCGCCGAGTGGTAATTTGGCTCGCCGAGTTTTACAGAACTCCCAGAAATTTGGGGGTTCAAACGGCTTAAAAAGTCTTACTCGCCGACCTATTCGGTGAGTCCCGACTGAGCTTTTAGCTTGTAGAGTTTTACAGAATTCGTCATCAAGTTGGGTGATGCCAATGGCGGTCTAAGTCGGGGATCGCCGACCTCTTCGGTAAGTCACCGATTGGACTTTTTGCTCACCTAATTGCCCATTTTCCAAAACTTTTCACTTTTCAACCTGTAAAATCAACACCCGTTATTCAAAACAACATTTAAAACATCAAAAACTTGGGTTGCCTCCCAAGAAGAACCTTATTTAATGTCGTGGCACGGCGGAAATACCAATTCAAGCTTCATTTTTGGGGTTGATCATCGTATCACTAGGAAACCCCCCTTTTGGCCTTGGGTTCAAATGAGATGAAATTTGACCTATTTGCATTTCTAATTGCTTGATGGACACTGAATGTGAGGTTACCGTCTGATTGAGAGTTGAGACGTCCTCCTTCATCTCTTTCAACACTTTGTCCGACCCTTCAACCTTAATAAGAATATGTGCTAGCATGTCTTTTGTACAAAAGTTCTCTGGGTCAGCTCTTTGTTCTTTAGTCTTTGGCATTGATGAGGTGGGACGTTATCTTTCTTTTTCACCATCCCTTTCCTTCCAAGTAGTGTTATGGTCACATCATTCCCTTTCACGATTTCTTCATCCATCATCTATATTCCAACCTAGATTTCCACCCGGCCTTGGATAGTTTGAACGTAATCCTCCTCATTGATTTGCAAGGAAGTTCACTTCCTCATTGTACAACACCTAAAATTGCTCTTCATCAGGCTTCGCTCCACCAACACCAACAACATTGACACTCCTTAAACTACTACCCATCACATTTTTTGCCAATAGATCCAGTTGGGTCATCATTTGGGCAATATTTTGGTCTCTGTCTTTATCCTTCTCGATCTGTTCTTTCATCATCCTAAAAGTGAGAGGAAACACTTGGTCCTCACGAGTGTACCATGCTCTATTGATCTTCGTTATGCCATCAAGGAGTTAAGACACTACTTCATAGGGTTGTTGCATTATACCTCTGTTAACAAGTTGATTAGCAACTCTTTTGTTCACCGAGTTAATACTCCTATAGAAGTATTGTAACAATATATGGTTTGGCAGTCCGTGAGTCGGATATTGAAGTACCAACTTCTTAAATCTATGCCACGTCTCATGGATTGGTTCACCCTCCAAGCATTTGAAACCTTGGATACTATCTCTGAGTGCCATCATCTTTGACGGGGGGAAAGAATCTCACATTGAACGATGTGGTAAGTTCATCCCACAAGGTGATGGAGTCCCTCGATAACTCAGCCAACCATTTGGTAGCTTCACCCATCAAAAAGAATGGGAACAACCTGAGGCAGACTGATTCTTGTGATATTTTCTTGAATGAGAACGGACCAAAAACGTCCACGAAGTTTCGAATATGCTCATGGGGTCTTCGTGGGCCAGCCCTCAATATAATCCTTTCATTTGGAGGAGCTGAAGCATCGTGCTAGTAACATGGAAGTCAGCATTCCCCTCAACAAAAGGTAGACGTATTGCACCAACACAACCCAATTGAATTGGATCATTCACATTGTTCAGATTTCCAATATCATCTTGGTGGCCCACTTGGCTACCATTACTCCCGTTCACGCTCATCTCATCCTCTGTTCAACACAGACCAACACAAACACAAACCAAAGTAAGTTGATTTAACTATAACACAAAAAAATCACAATTCAACTTTAGTAATAGAATTCTAAGCAACACCATTCCCCGGCAGCGGCGCCATTTTTTATTAAACGCTCATACACATCTCATCCAATACTAGGTGTGGGTGATCGTAATTTAGTATAAAAACTGACTAAAGGTTGGGATCAAACCCACAGGGAGAGGTACGTGTTCAAATTTAATTATGAAGTGCAAACGTGGTCTAATCAGTTATAGAAATAGAAATTATCGAAAACATACAAACAAGTCAAAGGGGGTGACAACGAATGTCAGATAGGGGGTTTGGATTGTCAATTAACAGCTGAATCAAGTATGAAAATAGGGGAAACAATAATATTAAGAGGAATTCTCGGGATGTGATCGTTTATAAACTAATTAAGCTATAGGGGTAATTAAAATTTAACAATAACTTGTTGAATCATTGTGGGTAGGCTGAGATATAAGTACAATAGCTTTCTCTCGAAAAACTATTATGGTTTAGGCAATTTCTCTCGAATATCGACAATCTTAACAAGTTAAACAGCCCACAACCTTAATGCATCCACTCTCTTGAGCTAGATGGGTAGAATTAGGTTTAGGATTCACTCTCTCGAGCTGAACCCATATCAACCCAAACCCTACAATCATTAATCAAAAGCTTTGGTTCTAAAACCTCTCTCTTATATAAGCCACGAACTTTATGTTAGAATTGCATTTGCAATTACAATCCATAGATTAAAACACAACTAATGATTAAACCCACATTAAAATAGCAATTTCATCATTAAACAACAATACCCATAAGGTAATTAGCCAAATAAACACATGCCCACACCCCAAGAATTGGGGTTTTAGCTACACATCATAAAAATAGAGAAACGATTACCAAATACATTAGCCATAATCTGGGTAAAGGTTCTCAAGTCTTTACAATGGTCCAAATTAGATAAATTCAAAAACCACTTGCAAATCTTTCAAGTTTGAGCCTCAAAAGCTTCAAAGTCCACAATGGAAATCAAAAACTATGAGAAAACTCGAAATCTAGAACTCAGGGAATTAGAACTAGAAGAACTCTCTCAAATTTCATTTTAAAATTCAATTTATAGTTGTCCAATTTTTGGCCTGAAAGGACATTAGGTGAGGTAACTCGGGTCTTGCCGAACAGGTCAGTGATTCGCCCTTTGCTCCCTTCCATCGCCGGTCTTCATTGGCCATTTGTCTTCAGGGTTCTGTGACTTTAGGAGTTCGAGGTTGCCATCGTGGAATCGGTCAGCGATCCTCCGACTGCCCATTTCTATCACCAAGTTGGTTCTTCCCCAAGGATGGCACAATGGAACTTTGGGCGGGCTAAAAAGTCACTCGGCGGTTCGCCAAGTGGTCTTGGTGATTACCAGGATCGCTTTTCCTCACTTCTACAGCTTATTTGTTCCTTTTTGCCTAGTAGTGTCCTTGCCTTGCTCTTTCTCCTTAAATGATGCAAATCAACACTTCAACATCAGTTTAGAGCATAAATTATGCATTTGAGGACACTAAAACTATCAAAACAAAACCCTAAATGAGTTAAAATCTCAGACTCATCATAGATCTGATTCTAGAATAATTCATTGTCTCTAATCATGCAGAGTCTTTAGGTAATGTCTGTGTGTCTACTTGTTCAATATTAGACATGTTTAAGTGTCTACTTGTGCACACATAAAATTAGAGGGTATAGATGTCATCTTAAGCAAAGTTAAAAGGTACATTTATGTATTATGACCATAATAATATGAACCTACAAACGTCATGTAGAGAAATCAAAAATGGGGTTCTAAAACTCATAATAGTATAATGCACCATTATATTTAGCTATTTAGCTTAGCATATAGCTATGTGGATCCATACAAAATCCCACCCTTATTTTACTCTCTTCTAACTTAGTTCAAGACAATAAAATTAAATGATAAATGCCAAATCTAAATTGTATACACCATTTATTAAAATTCTTCTTTTTGGCAAGTAAATTATAGATCATGAAATTTAGAGTAGATTTAGTATAAGGAGTTGTATCTTCATTACTACAAATTAATTTTGGCAAGTGAATTAAGGAACAAAAAAGTCTAACAAATTGAAAGCCACTCCTTCCAATGTTATATAAAGGCTATGAGATCACCAAAGAAATATAGATACAGAAGAAATTTTTCATTTCTGGTACAAAACAATGGCATCAACAATCATCACCCTCAAACACCTGCATTCATTCCACACTTTAGACAGAGAACTCTTCTTTAGGTTGGTCCTGATCTTACATCATGATCCAGGTGTGTCTCTTTTAGTCATGGCTATGTGGCTATGGCTACGAAACCATGCGAGTTGTTTAATTAATTGTTAAATTTCTAGATTTACCTAACATGGTAATCAATCAGCTATCAAAAGAAGCGATTGTGTGCTTGAGATGGGTGCAATCAAAGGTTCCCCCTATATCAAATCTAGCAAGGGACATGCCAATCACCATTGTGGTGATGGATAGAGCCATTTCATTCCAATATTTCTACAAAATCAGGTTCACCATGATAAGTGGAATAAAAAATTACTTGAAGAATGTATGTTCCATCGTTTTTACAGATATTTTAGTGTGGGTCTTGTCAAAAGGATATCCAACGGTGCCCCTGAATTTTCCCATCCATGTCCCTGGATTCCCTCATCAAACATTTGGTTTCATAACAGTGATTCCCAGAAGCTTGGATTACATTATCCCAAATAAGAACAGACCACTAGAAAACATTTGGTCCTTGAAACCTAAAGCACAAGTTGACGATAGGACCATGTTATTGACATTCTCAAGGGGTCATCATATGACTGAAGAAGAAGTGGTTGAACTCTTTAACTCAACATATAGAGATTGTGTTGAGGATGTGCATTTGGTTCCACCAACTTCATCAAAATATTTGTTATATGCTCAAATGGTGGTTCGCGATGTTTCAACCATTGATCAGATCTTGAGCACAAGTCCTATTGCTAAGTTTAATATTAATGGAAAAGATGTTTGGGCTAGAAAATATGAAAGCAGAGATCAACATATCATCAAGAGACATATCGCTATATAAATTATAAAAGTACAATAAATATATTATTAGTGAGGATAAATAATATTATGAAAGAAAAATGTATTTCCTGATTCAGGATTCAGTTTTCTATAGTATTTTACTTCTTTTTTACCTTGCCTAAAATCGACCAGCCTCACACTAGTTCCAATTGAGAAATCCATTTTTACTTGCAAAAAGTTAGAAGAAGTTGTTCATTATCCCCTCTAGTTCCAAATTATTAGCTACTTTAATAACTTGGATATCAAATTTAGTCAAATTAATTCTAAAAAGTTGGAAGCATTTAATCATAACTAGATTTATTATGATTTAAAAATTAAAATTTGGATCATTATGATATGAATATTTGGTAAATCTAGTAATGTTTGAATTTATAATTTGGTTGTCAAAATTGGTCAAAGTGACCAGCAATAAACGACAAAATTAAATTATAAGTAGACATACTTGAAAGATTTCATAAACTAAAATTTAATTTATCAAGATATGAAATATTTAGTAAGTACTAAAATGTCACGATCCTAGCCATTGTGATTGACACACATACTAACCCCCAGTTCGCGAACCATGTCTAACCAATTAAACCATGTTATCACTAATCCATTTAACACAATAATAAACATTAAGATATGTAATAAGAGTTCTTACCTTTATAAATAAAATAAAGTGTGAAAACATACAATTACACTCCCAAAATCAAAAAGTCCAACGTGCAAGGACCTCAACCAATAAATGTTTAAGAGCAACTAAACTTATAAAATAGAATAAGTAATGTCTGAAAGGAGTAGACATCGGTCAGCATAAGAATATGTGATAACTTTTATAGAAGTAGTTCACCCTCATATTGGTAATATTGTTACACTAGAGTTGGGATCGCATAGAAGACTCAGGATCCCAATCTACCCTCAAAAAAAGTGAAAAAGTAACATTAGTACACACACAATGTACTAGTAAGAATAAAAGGATAACTTAAATTAGTAACAAGTACAAAAAGTATCATGCCCCAAATCAAATCATGATGGCACCTACCATTAGTCCTAGTAGGCAAGCTAAAACCCAAATAACATGTATTAAATAAAACTAGAAATAAATAATATAAACACAATAAAAATAAGATGATACAAAATGGTACAAAATATAAAACAAGGGAGTGAATGGAATCATGTATGGTAAAGAACATTCATATCATAATCTTTCAACTAGTCAGGCCACTTTGTTGACAAAGATTCAAATATTTTTGCTTAAATACATATTAAAGACTCTTATAGTCTGTGAACACATCCACAAGGCCACCATAGATATAGTGTCTCCATAACATTAAGGCAAAAACCACCGCCGACAACTCTTAATTATGACTTGGGTAATTCTTCTCTTGAACTTCAAGTTGCCTAGAAACATAGTCTATCAACTTACCATGTCACATTAAAACACAAAAATACTAATCCTTGAGGCTTCACAATACACAACTAAACCATCAGAGCCATTTAGTAAAGTCAAAATTTGGGCTGAAGTAAGTCAAGTTTTCAACCCTTGAGAACTCTTCTCCTAAGCTCCAAACCACTGAAATTTCACATTCTTCTAAGTCAAAGAATTCAAAAGCAAGGAATAGAAGAAAATCCTTTCATAATATGCCTATAGTAACCGGCTAAATCTAAAAAACTCTGAATGTCCAAGGGAAAAATAGGTTTAGACCAGTTCTTAACTACATCGTTCTTCTAAGGATCAACCTGAATACCTTCTCCATAGACAATATTGCCAAGAAATGATCCCGACCCCAACCAAAATTCACACTTGTTAAACTTAGCAAACAACTGACGATCCTTGAGAACTGATATGTCCGGAATTTTGACTGATTTAGGGCTTTGTTTTGATAAATTTTGTGTCCTGAAAATTTTACTTTATGCTATGAACTGATGTGCATGCCTTGATTTTTAGGTATGTGGATTGAGGAGGAAAGCAAGGACAATAATAGGCAAAAAGGAACAAAACAAGCTGAAGAAGGGGAGAAAGGCAAGCCTGATGATCGCCAAGGCGATCAGCGAATCGCCGAGTTGCTCCTAGCCTACCTAATTTTACAATACACCGAGCCTGAAATAAGAGAAATTTGGGTGAACTGTTTTCCATATCGGCAAATCGATGAAATGATCGGCTAAGCGAGATTGTACCACCAAAAATACTGAACGAGCATTAAAGATGAGATTGAATTGGCGAGCCAAAGGACTAAAGGGTGGATCGCGGAAGTGATCGGAGATCCCAATAGAGACTGCCTAAAGTTATAGTGAATAATGAAAATGTGAAGTAAAAAGGCGATGGACAAGGATGATTGGCGAGTCTCCGATGCGTCGGCAATGCCCGACTTTCCTCACCAATCAACCCCAAAAAGTCACATCTCAGATCAGTATGAATTGCTTTTTTGGAAAAAAGAGAAGGCATCCAGTATTTATGGAACAAATTGGAAAGAACAAAAACACTATTCTTATAGATTTTAAGCAAATTTTGCCAGAGATTTGAAGTGGGTGTTGTAATAGGAAGGAATTTTCATCATTTTTAGACTTGGAAAATCAATACCCAGCTATGGAGAATGTATTAGGTACTAAATTTTCTTCTTTTATGATGATTAGCTAAAACCCCATTCTTGGGGGTTTGACAATGTGATTAATTGCTGGATTTGGCTTGATGGGTGTTAGTAATTATCAATTGTACTACTAATTTGAAGTGGGCCTGACTTATTGTTGTCATTGTATTACTCTCTTGTATGTTTATTTCAGTATGAATTAGTGTTTTATGCTTGCTTGAGAAAGAAGTATAAAACTAAGGTGATAAGTTGGCACTCATAGTCATTGGGTCATGGTGGATTCATCTCGAGAGAGTGAATCCCAAGACTCATTCTATGCATCCAGCTCGAGAGAGTGGATTTAATGAGGTTGTGTGTTGGTTTCCATGTTTAGTACGTTGAGGTTCGAGAGAACTCAATTGAAATGAGGTAGTTGTTCGAGAGAAAATTATCTCATCTAAAGTTCATCTTACCCGCGAAGAGTTGGTACTTTTGGTTATCAATTAACACTCATTAAGTTCAGTTTAGCAATTAGTTGGTCAATCACCCAAGTATCTTTCTCTTATTTGATTACTCATAGTTAATTGTTGTGATTGCTTTCTGATCCAAAATCTTTTTACCTGACATTGATGTCACCTTTCTAATGTTATTCAAAGTTTCTGATAATCTCTATTCCTTCAGCTAGTGAAATCACTGTTGTAACTTCATAATTGAATTCAAAATCGAACTACTCCATGTGGGATCGACCCCAACTCATTTGTTGGGATTATACTTCTTAACGATCGTCTACACCTAGTATTGGATGAAGTGTAGTTGATACGTTAATCAAAATGGTGCCGCTGCCAGGGAGTGTTGTTGTTTAGAATTCTCTTACGAAGTTTAATATGTGATTTTGTTAGCTGTAGTTGAATCGGTTTAATTTGTTTTGTGTTTTTATTGGTTGTGTTAAACAGAAGAAGAAATGAGTGAGGCAGGGAGTAACGATAGCCAAGTGGGCCACCAAGGCGATATTGACAATCTTAATAGTGTAAATTACCCAATCCAAATGGGTGGAATTGGTGCAATTTGTCTACCATCAACCAAAGGTAATTCCATATTCCATGTTACTAGCACAACACTCCATCTTCTCCAAATGAAACGACTCTATGCAGGATTGGATCACGAAGACCTACATGAGCATATGCAGAATTTTATGGATGTTTATGGTCCGTTCTTATTCAATAATGTGTACAAGAATCAGTTCGTCTCAGGTTGGTCCCACTATGTTTGACATATGAAGCTAGCAAATGGCTGGCCGAGTTACCAAAAAATTCCATCACCTCTTGGGACGAGCTTACCATGGTAATCAATATGAAATTATTTCCCCCATCAAGGATAATGATAATCAGAGACAACATTCGAGGTTTCAAGTGGTTGGATGGTGAACTAATCCATGAAACATGGCTGAGGTTTAAGAAGTTTATACTTCAATTCCCTACTCACGAACTTCCAAACAACGTGTTGTTACAATACTTCTATAGAAGTCTTTACTCGGTAAATAAAGGAGTAGCTGATCAATTGGTTCGAGGGGGAATAATCTTGCAATCGTTTGAAGTAGCTTCGTCGCTTCTTGATGCTATGACGAAAATACATCAAGCATGGTACACTAAGGAGGACCAAGTTTCGCCTTTTTGTTTTAAGATGACACAAGAATAGCTTAATAAAGAAAAAGATAGGGATGAGAACATCAGCAAAATGTTAACCCAAATAGAGTTACTCCCAAAGCAAGTGCTAGAAAATGTGGGCAAACCTAAAGAATCAAGCGGATAGTTTAGAGTTGAGGAGGGTTCTCACTTGTGCTACTCAAAGCCGAGGGAGAATCAAGGTTGGAACTATCACAAGGTTGAGGAGGGTTTCCACCCAAGCTATTTGAAGCAGGGTGGGAATAAAGGTTGGAACTCTCACAAAGAAGAAGAGCGGAAGCTATACTATCAAGAATGGGCCGAACAAAGTGATCGATGGAGAAGAGGAAATGATCATGAAGAGGACCACACACAATCGAGTGATAGCCCAAAATCAAAGGGTAGTTCAAGTAGTCCACGAGTGGATGATTTGCTATCTCACATCCTTGAAAAGTTGAGGGTTCAGACAATATGCTAAAATGGATGAAAGTTGATTTCTCGTCATTAAACAATAGAGTGAATTATCACGCTGATGCAATCAAGCTACTTGAGGATCAGTTGAGTCAACTTTCAGCACAATTGGAACCTAAAGTAGTGGAGAAAGACAAAGCTATATACACAACAACTTTGAGGGAGGATGATGACAAAAATCTGGTTGTAGTTACTCGAAGTGGAAAGGTAGTGGTTGGTGATGTGAAGGGTAATGATGAGACACAAGCTCGTAAAGAAGGAAAAGATATTGATGAAGAAGAGATTCACATCCAACAAAGCCATGCTAAGGAGGTACAACAAGATAAAGGAAACAACACTTCAATCCCAAAATTGGTGCAACCTCTTCCCAAAATATCTCATTTATTTCCCCAACATCTCAAGAATAAAAATGAGGATGAGAGGTTCAAGAAGTTCTTATCAGTGTTTAAGACACTCTCTATCAACTTACCATTAGTGGAAGCGTTGGAGATGCCGGGTTATGCCAAGTTCAGGAAGGAGTTAGTCACAAAGAAAAAGAGCATGGACTTCGAGGCAATTGAAGTCTCTCATAGTTGTAGTGCAATTATGACTAGTGAGATGATAAAAAAAAAAAGAAGATCCAGGAACATTCACCATCCCTTGCACTATCGGTATGCTTCAATTTGCCAAAGCCCTATGTGATTTAGGAGCAAGCATAAACCTAATGCCATATGCAATCTATAAACAACATGGGTTGGGTGAACCGAAATCAACAACAATGAGGCTTCTGATGGTGGATCAGTCAATCAAGCACCCCGTGGGGATACTTTATGATATATTAGTAGAGGTTGACCAATTCATCGTTTTGGCTGATTTCGTCATCCTTGAATGCGAGATTGATTTGGAAATTCCCATTATTTTGGGAAGACCATTTTTAGCAACTAGGAGAGCGCTAGTGGATGTTGAAAGTGGGGAATTGAAGTTCCGGGTGAATGAAGATAAAGTCACCTTTAATGTTTGTAAGTTAATAAAGCACCCAAGTTATATTCATGTGGTCTCAATAATTGATGTGATTGACGAAGCAGTGGCTAGTGTTAGCCATTTGATGTGTATAAGTGAACCGCTTGAGGCGGTGCTTGCAAACTATGATGAAACTGAAGTCCAAGGTTATGATGAGGTAGTAGCTTCCCTTTTGAGATTAGGGGAATGTTCAAGGAATCCATTAAAGCTGGATATTGATCTAATAAATTGAGAAAATCCTCCCGCCAAGCCATCAACGGAGGAACCATCAAAGCTTGAGTTGAAAGTGCTCCCCTCTCATCTTAGATATGCATTCTTGGGGGCTAATAACACCTTACCCGTAATCAATGCAACTGATTTGCTTAAATGGCAGGTAAAGTTTCTTCTTGAAGTTTTGAAAAAATACATCAAATTTATTGGGTGGACTATTGCTAACATTGTGGGCATTCCATCCGGCATTTGCACTCACAAAATTTAATTTGATAGTAAGTGTAAACCGAGTGTCGAACACCAAGGGAGATTGAACCCACCGATGCAAGAGGTGGTGAAAAAGGAGATAATAAAGTAGTTGGATGAAGGTGTGATTTACCCTATTGCAGATAGCAAGTGGGTAAGTCTAGTACAATGTGTACCAAAAAAAGGGAGGCATCACGGTAGTCCCAAATGAAAAGGGAGAGCTCATTTCTATGAGACCAATAACCAAATGGAGTGTATGCATGGACTACTGGAAGTTAAATTCTTGGACCAAAAAAGATCATTTTTCCATGCCCTTTATGGATCAAATGCTCGATCGGCTTTCGGAGAGAGAATGGTATTGCTTTTTGGATGGGTACTCCAGATATAATCAAATCTCTATTGCTTCGAAGACCAAGAGAAAATCCCTTTCACTTGTCTATATGGAACATTTTCTTTCAAAAGGATGCCATTGGGGTTGTGTAATGCACCAGCAACGTTTCAACGTTGCATGACGTCTATTTTTGCTGCTATGGTAGAAGATTTAATGGAAGTATTTATGGATGACTTCTCAGTTGTGGGCGATACTTTTGGAGCATGCTTAACACACCTAGGGCAGGTCCTTCAAAGATGTGTGAAGACAAATTTGGTCCTAAATTGGGAGAATGTCACTTCATGGTTAGGGCAGGTATTGTCCTTGGTCACAAAGTGTCACAAAAAGGGCTGGAAGTTGATAAGGCAAAGATAGAGGTAATTGAGAAGCTATCACCACCAATCTCAATAAAAGGTATTTGTAGTTTCTTGGGGCTTGCCGGTTTTTACCGGAGGTTCATCAAGGACTTTTCAAAAATTACACACTCCTTGTGCAAACTTTTGGAGAAAGAGGTGAAATTCAACTTTGATGATGCATGTATGGTAGCCTTTAAGTTCTTGAAAGAGAACTTGATCTCTACCCCAGTTATCATTAATCCTGATTGGTCAGCACCCTTTGAGGTGATGTGTGATGCAAGTGGTACGGCATTGGGTGTCGTGTTGGGGCAAAAACAAAATAAGCTATTCCATCCCATTTACTATGCAAGCAAAACCTTGAATGGTGCTCAGTGTAATACACGGTAACTGAGCAAGAATTACTTGGGGTGGTATATGCATTTGAAAAAAATTGAGCATACTTTCTAGGCACCAAAGTGGTTGTTCACACTGATCACGAAGCTTTGCGCTATTTAATGGCAAAGAAAGACGCCAAGCCAAGATTGATAAGGTGCTACTATTGCAAGAATTTGACTTTGAAGTCAAAGATAGAAAAGGTTGTGAAAATCAGGTGGCTGACCATCTATCCAGGTTAGAAGGCAGGGAGAATGAAGAACTCAAGGTAGACATCAATAACTCATTTCCTGATGAACAGGTATTCGTGGTCTCTCTAAATCAAACACCTTGGTATGCTGACTTCGCTAACCATGTAGTGTGTGGATTGATGCCGGAGGACCTAAACTTCTATCAACAAAAGCAGTTCTGGTTTGATGTCAAGAAATACTTTTGGGATAAGCCATATTTATTCAGAGAATATGTTGACCATATTATTAGGTGATGTGTACCTGAAGAGGAATATAATGAAATTCTCTATGCTTGTTATGCTTCACCGGTTAGTGGTCATCATAATGGTGTGCATACAGCCGCTAAAATTCTTCAGAGTGGTTACTACTGGCCATCCCTCTACAAAGTTGCTCATGAATTTGGTAAGAAATGTATACAATGCCAAAAACAAGGTGGGGTGTCCAGACGGCATGAGCTACCTCTTAAACCTATTCTGGAAGTTGATTTATTTGATGTTTGGGCAATAGATTTCATGGGTCCATTTGTGAGCTCGTTTGGTAATAAGTACATTTTGGTGGCTGCAGATTATGTTTCTAAATGGATGGAAGTTGTGGCACTGCCTAACAATGAAAGGAAAATTGGTGTTCAGTTCTTAGAGCATTACATCTTTGCTAGGTTTGGCACTCCTCGAGCTATTATTAGTGATGGTGGTTCACATTTTTTCAACAGGCTATTTGCATCCGCATTGAGCAAATACGGGGTGCGACATAAAGTGGCAACGCCATATCATCCTCAAACGAGTGGCCAAGTGGAAGTCTCGAACTGGGAGATTAAGAGTATCTTGGATAAGACTGTGAATGCAAATAGGACTGATTGGTCCCGAAAGTTAGATGATGCTCTTTGGGCTTATTACACTGCCTACAAAATGCCAATTGGCATGTCCCCATATCAGCTAGTTATTGGGAAAGCATGTCACTTACTGGTTGAATTAGAACACAAAGCATTATGGTCATTAAAGGCTTAAAATCTGGATTGGGTAAAGTCTTCAAAAGGAAGATCAGATCAACTAAACAAATTGGATGAATTCAGGTTTAGGGCATATGAGATTTCAGCCCTCTACAAGGAAAAGATGAAGAAGTGGCACGATTCTAAAATCCTTAGGTGGGAGTTTTGGGTTGGAGATTGGGTGTTGCTATACAATTCTCGATTAAGACTCTTTCCAGGAAAGCTCAAATCAAAGTGGTCAGGACCATTTAGAGTGACACGAGTGTTTGCAAATGGAGCCATTGAAGTCAAAGGTAAATAGGGTCTTGAATGGGCAACGCTTGAAGTTATATTTTGGAGAATACCATAAAGTTTCAGTGATAGAAGTAGTGTTCTTGGAAGATACTTAAAAGCATTTCCACATCGTGCCACGACGTTAAATAAGGCGTTTCTTGGGAGGCAACCCAAGTGTTAGTTGCTTTGAATAATGTGTGTTGAATGTCCAGGTTAGGGTGATTCTGCGACGACTAAAGCTCCTTCAGTGATACGTCGAGTGGGTTCAGCGAGCATGAATTTTGATTGCCTTTATGGAGTCAACAGTGGACTGAGGTACTAGAATATTGGGCGAAATACATGCATCAATCGGTGATTCGTTGAAATGATTAGGCGAGCCCAACTTTCTCCACCTTTTCCACCATCCTCAAATGGTCGGAGTCTTGGCACTTCTAGTGAGTGAAACAATTTGACAATATACTTTTTTTGTGGCCAACCTTGTGAGATGTGTGAACCTTGCTTGAACCCTCTTGAGCCTTACCCTTTTCTTGGAAGAAACTTGAACAATTGTGACCTCTCTTTATCCATTCACCCATAACTTTCATTAAGTGTGGTTTGTTTGAATAGCCGACTTATGCCAAAAGCCTAAGTTGGGTGTGTGGTGAAAAGAGAAGGAAAGTCAAGAAGTGTGAGAAATCCCCCTTTGAGTAATGGTTGTGAAAAAGATGGAACCCCTCCATGTAAAAAAAAAGAGAAAAGAAGCAAAGAAAAAGAAAGAGAATGAAAGAGTTGTGAAATAAAGTGGTGGAAGTTGCAAAAGAAATGGGGTATCCGGTAGTTCATATGAAGTTGAATAATAGGGTGGATTATGAGCATGATTAAAATGTTAAACAAAAGGAGGAAACTGATGTTCAAACCATACTTCATGAAGGTAGAAGCCACTAAACCTAAATGATCATACCTTGACACTCAGCCCAGTTACAAGCCATGAAAAGACCTTTGTGATCTTGAGTAAGCTGAAACGAATGTTCATTCGAAAATAAGGGCAAATCTATGGGTGAAATGCCATGCATGTGTTCATCTTTGTGAGTGTGAGAGTTGTATGTGATTCTAGAACTCTAAGTTCTTGAAGATTTTGTGTGAATATGGAATCATCTTTGTTGTGAGGGCATTTGAGTACCTTTGTTGGCATTTGTATAAAGTAGTGTGAACTTGAGCATCTTTGATAATGGTGAGTCACAATTTGAATCTTTGAGTGCACAACTGATCACTGCATGAATAATTTGAACCCTGTTGTGTGCATTCATGTAGAGTGTTATGCAGCACTATTTGAGACATCCTTTTTGAACTACTAATCTTGAGTTTTACTTTAGGACAAGCAAAAGTTTAAGTTGGGGGTGTTGATGAGTCCAAAATTTTGACTCATTTAAGGCTTTGTTTTGATAAATTTAGTGTCCTCAAATGTTTACGTTATGCTATGAACTGATGTGCAAGCCTTGATTTTTAGGTGGATTAAGGATCAAAACAAGGGCACTAACAGGTAAAAAGGAACAAAACAAGCTGAAGAAGGGGAGAAAGGCAAGCCTGATGATCGCCAAGAGCACTCGGCGAATCACCGAGTTGCTCCTAGCCCACATAATTTTATAGTACACCATGCCTGAAATGAGAGAAATTTGGGGAAACTGTGTTCCATATCAGCGAATCGCCTAATTGATCAGCGAAGAGAGATTGTAACTCCAAAAGTATTGAACGAGCATTAAAGATTAAATTGAATTGGCGAGCCAAAGGACTAAAGGGCGGATTGCGGAAGTGATCGCAGATCCCTATAGAGACCGCCTAAATTTACAGTACATGATGAATGAATATGTGAAGTAAGAAGGTGATGGACAAGGAAGATTGGCGAGTCACCGATGGGTTGGCGATGCCTGATTTTCCTCACCGATCAACCCCAAAAAGTCACGTCTCAAATCAGTATAAATTAATTTTTGGAAAAGAGAGAAGGCATCCAGTATTTGTGGAACAAATAAAAGAGAACAAAAACACTATTCTTGTAGATTTTAAGCAGTTTTTGCCAGAGATTTGAAGTGGGTGTTGTAATAGGAAGGAATTTTCATCATTTTTAGACTTGGAAAATCAATACCCAGCTATGGAGCATGTATTAGGTACTGAATTTTCTTCTTTTATGATGATTAGCTAAAACCCCATTCTTGGGGGTTTGACAATGTGATTAATTGCTGGATTTGGCTTGATGGGTGTTAGTTATTATCAATTGTAGTACTAATTCGAAGTGGGTATGACTTATTGATGTGATTGAATTGCTCTATTGTATGCTTATTTCAGTACGAATTAGTGTTTTATGGTTGCTTGAGAAAGAAGTATAAAACTAAGGTGATAAGTTGCCACTCGTAGTCATTGGGTCATGGTGGATTTAGCTCGAGATAGTGAATCCCAAGACTAATTCTATGTATCCAGCCCGAGAGAGTGGATGTAGTGAGGTTGTGTACTGGTTTCCATGTTTAGTAAGTTGAGGTTCGAGAGATCTCAATTGAAACGAGGCAGTTGTTCGAGAGAAAATTATATCATCTAAAGTTCAACTCACCCGCAAAGAGTTGGTACTTTTGGTTATCAATTAACACTCATTAAGTTAAGTTTAGCAATTAGTTGGTCAATCACCCAAGTATCTTTCTCTTATTTGATTACTCATAGTTAATTGTTGTGATTGTTTTCTGATCCAAAATCCTTTTACCTGACGTTGATGCCACCTTTCCAATTTTATTCAAAGTTTCTGATAATCTCTATTCCTTCAGCTAATGAAATCACTGTTGTAACTTCATAATTGAATTTGAAATCGAACTACTCCCTGTGGGATCGACCCCAACTCATTTGTTGAAATTATATTGCTTAATGATCGTTTATACATAGTATTGGATGAGGTGTAGTTGATACGTTAATCAGGAACTCACAAGACAATCCTCATATGATCGTCATTCTCATCCGCACTTCGAGAATAGATGAAGATGTCATCAATGGAAAAAATAAAGAACATATCCAAGTATTGTTTGAATAGCCTATTCATCAAATCCATTAAAGTTACAGGAGCATTCTTTAGTCCAAAAGATAGAACTACATATTCATAGTGACCATACCAAGTTCTGAAGGTTGTCTTCAAATGTCACATTCTCTCACTCTAAGTTGATAATACCATGTTCTAAGGTCAATCTTAGAGAAGAACCTTGCACCCCTAAAACTGATCGAACAAGTCATTTATCCTTGGGATGGGATACTAATTCTTGATTGTGACCTTATTCAATTGCCGATAATTAATACACATTTTGAGAGAACCATCTTTCTTTCAAATAAAGAGAACTGGAGCACCCAATGGATAAATACTTGGCCTAATGAAATTCCTATCCAAGAGATCCTTTAATTAATCCTTCAACTCCTTAATTTCTATCGAAGACATTCTATAAGAAGGAGTATACATAGGTTGGGTATTTTGAAGAAGTCAATTTCCCTTTCGGGATGAACTCTAGGAAGATCATATGGAAATAGTTTCAATTCATTCACAACAAGACTAACTCGAGAGTAGGGGTTTTGGAAACGAATCTCTAACCCTAACTAGATAATAGATACAACCCTTAGAAATCATTTTTCTAGCCTTAAGGCATGAGATAAACCAACCTATAAGTGTTGAATTACTACCTTTCCACTCTATAACCGGCTCATTCAGAAACTCAAACCTAACCATTTATGTTCTATAGTCAATAGAGGCATAACAAACATGAAGCCAATCTATACCAAGAATAACATCAAAATCAATCATATCTAACTCTATTAGATCAACTAAGGTGATTTTCTGGGAAACAAATTGAGACCAGGCAATTTCTGAAAACCTATTTAACTTGAACTGAATCACCGACAGGATTAGAGACTAAAAAGATTCTTCTAAAGTTTCAAGACTGGCATCAAACTTCATAGCAACATAAGTATTCACAAAAGACAATGTATCTCCCAGACTAACAAGGCATAAATATCGTAGTGAAAGAATCACAATAGACCAGTGACCACATCAGAGGAAGCCTCTTGATCGTGTAAATTTCGAAGATAATAAAACATGTTCTAACATTGTCCGCCTCCATAACTAGATGAAGTAGCCTGTTGAGTAGGGTGACCTGAAGACGTAGACTAACTCTATCTCCACCCTTGCTAGCAACCAAATGGCAATTCCTCAACCTATGACCAGTCTTACCACAACCAAAGCATGCACCAAAATCGGCTAAGAAATCACCAGAATGGCCATTCTTTATCATGATCCAAAGTATACCCTAGACGTGACATGGCATATGAGACCTTGAGAGGCCCTAATGAATTCACTTGAGTTACATAATACATAAGGAATTACAACAAAAGAGATTTAAAGCACAAAACGTCTCATATAATAAAAGAGTTCAATATATAAGTGCAGAAATCTAAGTCTATCTTGACAAGACATTCTAATAATATACGAGTGGTTAGGACGTAACCCATACACCACGTACAAGTCTAAGAACTAAAGACAACAAAATAAAATAAACATCAAGGATCTTGTCATTGGACCATGAGGACTCACCAACTCAAGTAGAAGTAAAGAAATCCAAGATAACCACGAGCAAGAGGAGGAGGAGCGTCGGACCCTATATTATGAGACAATATAGTCACAAGTATGCATTAGTACACGGAATGTACTAAGTATGGTAAATATGCATAAATGAAGACATTATTTCATAATAGGCTTAAAACATGAAATGCATGACCAAGTAGAACGTTTAAAACTTAGGAAGCAAAAGCATAATGTCAAAAGACAACGTTAAGCATTAGTAAAAAGGCATAATGTAAAGCTTTACGTAAAATCATATTTATTTTGTGGGATATTAGCTTTAACCGACAATAGACCATGTGAGCTATAACATGGAATTAGTCTACTTGCCAAGGTAGAACTTCGTATCATATCATTAATGTTATGTGGATCCACTAGATAAGTCACTAAATACAATCCTACGGGGGCACGTAGTTTGAGACTAGGGGATAGCTACTAGAGACTACACCTTTTGAGCCTTCACCTCAAAATCCTCTTGGTGCTAAGTAAAATCCCAACGGAGATAAAGTCAATTATAAAAGCATAATATTAGAAAAGGTAATAATCAAGTTCACCAATCAAAATCATAAAGTCATATAACAGTAACTTATTTCAAAACCATGATTTCATAAAATAGTTCATATAGACACTTACCTTCTTCAGGATCTAAATCATGATTTCCTTTCAAGTGAGAGAAAACGTTTCACTAATAATTGATACTTATCTTAAAAGCATCATTTAGTCACAATTCATATCTTCATAAAACATATATAAATCCTTTATCAAATTCATGATCATAGTTCATAAGTGAAAATCAAAGCATAAAGAATAGGTCCATATGAAAGCAATTATAAATCATGTAATTTGGTCAAATCATGCATAACAAGATAGAATAATATTAATTGAATCATAATCAAAAGAACTCATGGATATTTACATGAAACCCTAATTAAATCAGGTGAAATTTAATTGGAGATTGAAGTTCTTGTTGGGCCCCAATGGATGAAAGCGATCCATTGGTGAATTCCTACATGCCTTGTTAATCAAAGCCTAAGCAAAGCAATGAGATTGAGACCTTGAAGCTTGTAACCCTAGCTTACACCTTGGAGCTTGAGAGAGAATTAGAGGGGATGAACTTGGAGGGAATTTAGGGATTTGAGTAAATGTGAGGGAATGGGTAGATTTAGGAGTATAAAAATAGTTATAGGGGTATTTATAGGGCCAAAACGACATAGTTTAGGGGTGGGGTAGGCAGGAAAAGACCAAAACACCTTTAATTAATAATTGTTGGACAAGTCCATAGTTTTGACCTATGGTCCGTAAGCCTCTCTATCAACTGTACTGCTCAACTGTAAAACCAATTATTTGAACCCAAAATATGTCCCACTTTCCACAAAACCCTTCTTCGGACCATCGATCCTTCAATGGTCCGTAGACTCCATCTATAGATGAAGAGTCAGGGATTTCGGCTCATTTAGGGCGTAATATTTTGTCACAACCCAGGGGTACTCCCTAGATGTAACATAGCATACAAGACCCTGAGAGGGCTCATACAAGCCACTTAGCTCTCACAGTCTAGATAATAGAAATTGACGGGATTTAAAATAATTTCAACACAATCAAAGTTTTCATATCAAAAGAGGAATTTTAATACACTTGTCTCAAAAACCATCTAATATGATAGAATCTTGGGACACAGCCCATGCAACAATATTCAAAACTAAAATGAAAAGAACATAAGGAAAGTAGTGTCAAAATCCTCAAATGCTATAAAGACTCACCAATCTTCAATCTTGCCTCTACTAAGGATCCTACCCATGGGAATGATAATCGAGATGGCCAGACCCTACATTTGGATAAGAAATGTAGGCAAGACTATGCGTTAGTACAAAGATGTACTAAATATGATAGCTTGAATAAACAACACATAAACATACGCATTAGACAACATAAGTTATAAAGCATAATAAATGAACATAATGGATCTTCATAACATATGAGGAGTACTTCTTGAAGTAACCTCAATTCATCCTTAATAAAGACTTGGGTAATCGCCTCTAGTCTTACTCATCGTGGAAGGCACTCAAGCAACAATCCAAGCTAATTATTCATCTTTACATTTTACATCGTATAGCTTACTTTTAAAGACATGGGGAGTCGTCACTTTCCTAACTATAATGGATCATTGGTAGTCGCCTTTTATCCTTCTAACTTTGGGATCATGGGTAGTTGCCTCTTGCCCAATTCATAATTAGGATCATGGGTAGTCTCCCCTTGTCCAACTTACATAATGGGAACGTGGGTAGTCGCCTCTTGTTCAACTTCATGAAATAAGCGTAGTCGCCTCTTATTCTATTCTAAGGAATATGGGTAATCGCCTCTTGCCCGTCAATTTCATAGTCTTTTAACTTAGATTCATTTTTGGTGAGAAATCCATTCAACCCAGAATCATTCAATGTGAAAAAGTCCTTCACATTCATACATACATAAAGGAATCATGTGGGAAAATCTCTTCCACAACAATCACATCAACAATAAACAATTAATACATAAGTTTTACTCTCAAAGTCATTCTTATCATAAATCATCCCATATGATTCAATCTCAAAGCAATTCATAATGTACCTTATCAATCCTATAAGAATACATCGAAATCCATAAATTCTCCTATCATAGCATAAAACCCATTTACATCAATTTCTTCTTAGAGACATGGGTTAGGCATGGGTACATGGAAATTCATTATAAAAGCATAGAATCCTCTCAATTCATGCATAAACAATCATAATTCAATCAACTAAAACAACAGTGTTATTTGAGGAATTCTACCTATCAATTGGGAGAACTTAGGGGCTCCATGGGTGCAAGGAATCCATGGATGAAAAGCTATCATACGTTGCTATCAAAGCCCAAGAGCTAAAGGATAATGGAGACTTGAACCTTGAACCCTAGCTTGAATCTTCTTCTTCGAACTTCTAGAGAGATAAATATCTTGGAGAGGAAGAACCCAATTTCTTTTGGTGAATTTAAGAAAATTACTTGAATGGGTAAGGTTTGGGGTTAACATCACTTATATAAGGGTCCTAGGCAGGGGTAAAACGACATAGCTTTGATTTAAAGAAATCTAGAAAAGACCCATATGCCCCTTAATTAAAAATTGTTGAACCCCCATATGAGGCTCTTCACGAGCCATCAAGGACCACACCGCCCGTAGTGGCAGCCGTGTTCCTTGAACAGTGGCTTGGCTTGCCACCCCTTAAGCCCCTCCTTTACCATGACCAACTCCATGAGCCGTCAAGGCTCTCACGAGCCGACTAGTGGCTCGTGTGGAGGGTCTAGTTTTTGGTTAGCTACTGCCTCCCCTCCACGGCCATCACCAATGCACGTTGAGATCTTTATGAACCATTTGGGTGCTTGTGAAAGAGGAGCCTTCCTTGGCTTAGTCCTGTCAGCCACTGCGGGAAACACCACACCTCGTGGTTCCCTTCACAGCCTGGCTGGGCCCACGTGAAAGGTACCCAGACTCAATTCTTTGGTTTGTGACTTGACACCTAGCCCCTTTCTTAGTCTACTAGATTCTGAGGAGTTACATTATCTCCCCCTTAGGAACATTCTTCCTCGAATGGGATTCAAGACACCTCTTGAAAGAAAAGACTCAAAACTAGCAGCCCATCATGCATGCAATCACATAAATGCACATATCCAAGGAGGAAACATCAACTCCAACCTAAAGCATGCTCATATCTTCATATCATGAAACTTATATGCAACTCATACTCAAATGCATATATCTAAGAAGGAAACAGCAACTCCAAGCTAAAACATGTTCAAAACACCATATCATATAGTCTATATGCAATTCATACTTAAATGCACATAAACATGTAGAAATCAATCAAGTTGACTCATTTTCTAAAAACTTAAGCTTTTTATGAACAGGCATAAATAAGGAAATCATGGAAATATCTAAAACACATGATAACCAAAGAGTAAACCGTGAGGTACTCAATACCTCAAGCTCGAGTAGGAGTAGAGGGTAAAGGATAAGGATATCGGGATATCATATCGGCCTCTGCCTCCCAAGTAGCACCCTTAACTAAATTATTTCTCCATAACACTTTTAGGGAAGCAACTTTATTGTTCCTCAACTTCTTGACTTGCCGAAACTTCTTCTTAAGAAATATTCTCCCTAAATCCCAAACCTCCTATGGGGACTATTGATGTCGGATCTCCAACACATTTCTTTAACATAGAGACATAGAAAACCGGATGCACCGATGCCAACTCATTAGGCAATTCAAGTTCATAAGCTACCTTACCAACACGTCTTAAAATTTGATATGGACCTACAAAACGGGAACTAAGCTTCCCTTTCTTACCAAACCTCATTACACCCTTCATGGGTGAGATTTTCAAGTAAACCCAATCTTGCACATCAAACTCAAGATCTATTCTTCTAAAATCGGCATATGAGTTTTGTCGACTTTGGGTTGTTCTCAACTTTTCTCTAATAAGTTGAACTTTGTCTATAGCCTCATGTACCAATTTGGGACCTGTTAGGGCTACTTCACCCACCTCAAACCAGCCTATAGGAGATCTAAACCTCCTACCATACAATGCCTCAAAATGAGTCATACCAATACTTGAGTGATAGCTATTATTATAGGCAAATTCAATCAAAGGCAAATGATCATCCCAATTACCCTTGAAGTCAATCACACAATCTCTTAACATATCTTTGAAAGTTTGGATAGTATGCTCCGCTTCCCCATAGGTTTGGGGATGAAAGGTCGTTCTAAGCTTAACATGAGTACCAAGGCCCTTTTGGAAAGATTTCCAAAACTATGAAGTGAATTGGGTACCTCGATGGAGATAATAGACATGGGCACTCCATGCAACCTTACGATTTCCAACAAAAAAAACTTGACATAGTCTTCCGTCATATAAGAATTCTTGATGGGAATGAAATGAGCTTTTTTCGTCAGTCGGTCTACTATAACCCAAATAGAATCATATTGTTGTCGAGTACTTGGTAACCCTACTATGAAGTCCATATTCAAATATTTCCACTTCCAAGTAGGAATACTAATGTCTTGGGACAAGCCTCCCAGTTTTTTATGCTTAACTTTCACTTGTTGGCAATTAGGACATTTAGCCAAAAACTCCACAATATCCTTTTTCATCTCATTTCACCAATAGATCTCCCGCAAATCATGGTACATCTTGGTGGCTCTCGGGTGAATGGAATACCAAAACTATGGGCTTCTAACAAGATTTGTTCCCTCAAGTCATCAACATTAGGAACACACAAGTGACCTTGATATCTAAGTACACCATCTCCCCCTTGGGAGAAAGCCTCAATGAACTTTCTAAGCACCACTTCTTTCAATTCTACTAAGGTTGGATCAAGACATTGCTTGGCTTTCACATCCGCCACAAAAGATGATTCTGAACCATTGAGAACCATAACACCACCCTTTAGAGTCTACTAAATGAACATCCAATCGGGCCAATCTATGAACAACTTCAACCAACTCTTTTCTATCATCATTGATATGAGCAACACTACCCATAGATAACCGACTAAGAGATCTGCCACCACATTCGCCTTACCGGGATGATAGAGAACACTCATATCATAATCTTTCCATAACTCAAGTCACCTTCTTTTGCAAAGATTTAGATCATTTTGGTTAAACACATATTGCGAACTCTTGTGGTCGGTAAAAACATCAACATGAACAGCATACAAATAATGCCTCCAAATCTTTAAGGCAAAAACAACCGCCGCTAGTTCAAGGTCATGGGTAGGATAATTCTTCTCGTGAATCTTAAGTAGCCATGAAGCATAGGCAATAACTTTCTCAGTTTTCATAAGTACACATCCTAACCTAATCCTTGAGGCATCACAATAAACAACAACAATATTCGTCCCTTCCTGTAAAGTTAACACTGAAGCGTAAGTAAGTTTATCTTTTAATTCTTGAAAATACTTCTCACAAGCTTTGGACCATATAAACTTAGATCTCTTTTGAGTTAAAGTTGTCAATGGAGAGGCAATTGTAGAAAATCCCTCAACAAACCTTCTATAGTAACCAGCCAAACCCAAGAAGCTTTTAATATTTGAAGGGAATAGAGGTCTAGGCCAACTCTTGACTGCATCTCTCTTATTAGGATCTACCTCAATACCCTTACTTGAAACAATGTGACCTAGAAAAGCCATGGACCTTTTTCTAAAACGCACATTGGCTAAACTTTGCAAAGAGTTGTTGTTCCTTAAGGATTTGCAACAAAATCCTCAAATGATTGATGTGATCATCCTCATTTCTCAAATAAATCAATATATCATCAATGAACAAAATCACGAACATATCAAGGTATTGTCTAAACATCCTATTCATCGAATCTATAAAAGTCGTCAGAGCATTAGTCAAACCAAAGGACATCACCAAAAACTCAAAATGACCATCGGGTTCTAAAAGTTGTTTTCAGAATATCATCTTCCTTCACCCTCAACTCGTGCTAACCTGACCGAAGGTTAATCTTACAAAAGTAACTTGCTCCTTGAAGTTGGTCAAACAAATCATCTATCCTTGGAAGAGGATACTTATTCTTAACTGTAACCTTATTCAATTGACAGTAGTCTATACACATTAGGAGAGAACCATCTTTCTTTCTAACAAACAAACTGGAGTATCCCATGGGGATATACTTTGTCGAATGAAACCCTTATCCAACAAGTCTTTAAATTGCTCTTTCAGTTCCGCCGGAGCCATTCTATAAGGAGGAATAGAAATAGGCTACGTATCTAGGAGAAAGTCAATACCAAAGTGTATTTCTCTTTCAGGAGGAATGTCGGGTATATTATCTGGGAACACTTCCAGAAATTGATTCACAACAGGGACCGATTCAAGAGTAGGGGTTTCAGAATCTACATATCTCACTCTAACTAGATGGTAAATGCAACCCTTAGACATCATCTTCGTAGCTTTTAGAAAAGAAACAAATTGACCCTTAGGCATAGAATCTCGCCCCTTCCATTCTAAGATAGGCTCATTCGGAAATTGAAACTTGACCACATGGGTTCTACAATCAATAGAAGCATAACAAGAGTGCAGTCAATCCATACCAAGGATAACATCAAAATCTAGCATATCAAGCTCTACCAAATCAACAAGAGTAACTCTATGGGATAAGGATATGGGACATCTTCTATAGACCCTCTTAGCGACAATAGAATCACCAATAAGGGTAGAGACAAAAAAAAAGGGATCTAACAACACATTTGGGAGAACATCAACCTCATAGCCACATATGGTGTCACAAAAGACAAGGTAGCACCGGGATCAAGTAAAGCATAAACATCAAGTTGGAAAACACTCAACATACTGGTAACCACATCGGGAGAATCCTCTTGTTCACCACGATTTTGAAGTGCATAAAACATGTTTTGCTTAGGAGCATTTGAACTCGAACCACTTAGACCGAATGAAGGATCCCTACGATGATTATCTCCTTCATTCTTAGCAATTGAAGGACAATCTCTTATCTTATGGTCCGTCTTACCACAACCAAAGCAAGCATTGGAACCACCTAGACATTTGTCTTCATGCTTTCTTCCACACCTAGTACAAGTAGGCAATAGAGACCCACTACCATTTCCTCCTTGAGGCTTAGGGTTAGACACCCTCTCATTGTTGAATCTTGGAGGAGCATTAGAAGAACCTTGCTCGGAAAACCATTGTCGAAACCTTGAACCACCATGTCCATCAGACCTAGAGCATGAAGAGTTACTATCATCAGTTCTTGCCCTCTTTAGGTCCCTAGACTTCTCCTTAAGTTTTTCTTCCTCAATTTGTTGAGCATGAACCATAATGAGAGAAATATCCATGTAATGGACAAGTATAGCGGTATGGAATTCTTTCACAACCAATTCAAACACTCTTAAAATGAACTTACTCAATCTATCCCTAGAGTCTGCCACTATAGAGGGAGCATACCTCGGCAATTGTGTGAACCTTAAAGAATATTCTTTCACACTCATGTTCCCTTGTCAGAGATTGATAAACTCAAGCACCTTAGCCTCCCTCATCTCAAGAGGAAAGAACCTATCAAGGAAAGAAGACTTGAACCTTTCCCATTCTAGGGGACCTGCATTTTATGGTCTTGCTTCCTTCTATTGGTTGAACCAAATTTGAGAAATACCCTTAAGTTAATAAGCGGCCAATTCTGCCTTCTCCACCGGCATCACTCCCATAATAGCCAACACCTTGTAAACCTCATCAATGAACTCTTGAGGATATTCCTCAACCTTAGAACCATAGAATTGTGGAGGATTCATCCTAGTGAAATCCCTTACTCTAGATGGCGTCGTACCCATATTTGGGTTCACAAGGACCACAACCTATTGACTTGGGCCATCACGGCTTGAGCCAACACTTGAAAAGTAGTCTTAAACTCCACAGTAGTCACTTGCTCAGTCAAACGGTCAACCGGAGCTTGAGGAGCTTGAGGAGGATTTTTTTGACTCACATGCTCTCCCTTATTCCTTCTAGCAAAAGCGCTTCGAGCAGTCATATCATGTAGACCATCAGGTAAGGATTAGGAGGGAAACATTATAGAGTCAAACTCTATCACACGACTTAGAGTGAAGAAAGAAGTGAAGTTTCCTAATCATCTTGTAGCCTCTCATTAATAAATGTGGCACGCTTCACACTTATGAATAAGACTCTACTTCACGTTGTTTTGAGACATCCTAGAACCATTCTAAATCTTGTGCTCTGATTACCAAGTTTGTCACGACCTAGGGGTACCCCCTAGATGTGACATGGCGTACAAGACCCTGAGAGGCCTTATGCAATCCACTTAGCTTTCATAGTCAAGATAATAGAAATCAATGGGATTTAAAACAATTTCAACACAATCAAAGTGTCCATATTAGAAGCGGAAGTCTAATACATTTGTCCCAAAAACCATTTAATACAATAGAATCTTGGGACACAGCCCATAGAACAATGTTCAAAACTAAAATGAAAAGATCATAGGGAAAGTAGTGGCCAAATCCTCGAATGCTATGAGGACTCACCAATCTTCAATCTTGCCTCTACTAAGGATCATAGACGCGGGGATGAGAATCGAGATCGCTGGCTCCTACATTTGGATAAGAAATGTAGCCAAGAGTATGTGTTTGTACATAGATGTACTACATATGATAGCTTGCATAAACAACACATAAACATTAGACAACATAAGTGATAAAGAATAATCAATGCACATAATGGATCATCATAACATGTGAGGAGTACTTCTTGAAGTAACCTAAATTCATCCTTAGTCAAGACTTGGGTAACCACCTCTAGTCTTACTAATCATGGAAGGCACTCAAGAACCAATCCAAGCTAATCATTCATCATTACATTTTACATCGTATAGCTTACTTTTAAATACATAGGGAGTCGCCACTTGCCTAACTATAAAGTATCATGGGTAGTCACCTATTATCATTTTACTTTGAGATCATGGGTAGTCGCCTCTTGCCCAATTCATATTTAGGATCATGGGTAGTCTCCCCTTGTCCAACTTACATAATAGGAACGTGGGTAGTGGCCTCTTTTTCAACTTCATGAAAAAAGGGTAGTCACCTCATATTCTATTCTAAGGAATATGGATAATCGCCTCATATTCTATTCTAATTTAGAGGTCGTGGGTAATCGCCTCTTGCCTCATTAATTTCATAGTCTTTTAACTTAGATTCATTTTAGGTGAGAAATCTTTGCAACCTAGAATCATTCAATGTGAGAAAGCCTTTAACATTCATACATACATAAAGGAATCATGTGGGAAAATCCCTTCCGCAACAATCACATCAACAATCAACAATTAACAATTAATGCATAAGTTTTACTCTCAAAGCCATTCTTATTATAAATCATCACATATGCTTCAATTTCAAAGCAACTCATAATGTACCTTATCAGTCCTATAAAAATATATTTTTTCCTTTCATAGCATAAAACCTATGAACATCAATTTCTTCTTAGATACATGGATTAGGCATGGATACATGGAAATTCATCATAAAATTATTCTTAATGCATGCATAAACAATCATAATTCAAATAATTGAATCAACATTCACAAAGACCCACAACTTAAAAGGAAACCCTAACTCAAATTGAGGGAATTCTACTTTTCAATTAGGAGAACTTAGGGGCTCTATGGATGCAAGGATTTCATGGATGAAAAGCTATCATACCTTTCTATAAAATTTCAAGAGCTAAGGGAGAGTGGAGACTTGAACCTTGAACCATAGCTTGAATCTTCTTCTTCAAACTTCTAGAGAAAGAAATATCTTGGAGAGGAAGAACCCAATTTCTTTTGGTGAATTTAAGAGAATGACTCAAATGGGTAAGTTTGGGGTTAAACTCACTTATATAGGGGTCATAGGCATGGGTAAAACGACATAGATTTTATTTAAATAAATCTGGAAAAGACCCGTATTCCCCTTAGTAAAAAACTGTCAAACCCCCACATGAGGCTCTTCATGAGCCGTCAAGGACCACACATCCGTAATGAAAGTCGTGGTCCTTGACCAGAGGCTTGGATTTCCACCCCATAAACCCTTCATTTACCATGACCAACTCCACAAGCCGTCTAGTGTCTCATGTGGAGGCTCTAGTTTTTGGTTAGCTATTGCCTCCCCTCCACGGCCATCACCACGGCATGTTTATCTCTTCACAAGATGTTTGCATGCTCGTGAGAGGGGATCCTTCCTTGTCTTAGTCCTTTGAGCCACCCCGGGAAACACTACACCTGGTGGTTCCCTTCACGGCCCGTCTGGGCCATGTTAAGGGTGCCCAAGCTCAATTCTTTAGCTTGTGACGTGTCACCTAGCCCATTGCTTAGTCTACTAGATTCTGATATGTTATATATTTAGAGTTTTAGTGTCCTCAATGGTTATTGTTATCCTCTAAATAGATGTTAAAATGCAAATCGGGAGGAATGAAGGCAAAAAAGCAAGGCAAGGACAAAAAAGAGCAAAAAAGTTGAAGAAAAGCAAGGTTGATGCTCGCCAAAGCCACACTGGGAGTCGTCGAGTGGCTCTTCAGCTCACCAAAAGTTACAGAAGGCTAGCCCATGGACAAAGCAAACTTGATAAGGAGAATGGTGTTTCGGCAAAGCACAGATCAGATCAATGATGGTAATTTTGATCGCCTAAAGTCACAGAAGAGAAGTGATGAAAAGCCAAGCCAATAAGGGGATGGAAGGAGCACTCACCGAATCGCTCACCTGGGTGACGAAGCCTTACTTATTTCACTGAGTGGCTCCGAAGCTAAAAATCTGGGTATAAATGCAATTTTCAAAAGGAGTTCCAGAGATCTGAAGTTTCTGGAAAGTTCCCATATTGTCCAGTTTTGGATTTTCGATCCCTAACATTATTATTTGAGTTTTTGAGATTTAGGGTTTAAATTTATTTTGAAGACTTGTGGATTGGTTCCCAAGCTGATGGAAAACATAGTTGGTAACGATTTCTTTCTCTTTATTATGTGTGGCGGGGTGTGATCATGTGATTAAATGTTCCAATTAGCTTATGGGTGTTAGTATTTACTGATTTTATTATTGATTTGAAGTGGGTTCAATTAATAGTTGAGTTTTAATTGATGAATTGTAGTTGTAAATGCAGTTCTAGTTTAGCATTCAAAGCTTGCTTGAGAAAGAGGTTTTAGAATTAAAACTATTAATTGATGATCGTAATGATTAGGTTATTGTGGACTTAGCTAGAGAAAGTGGTGTCTGAATTCAATCCAACTAATCTAGATTGATTGATTGAGGTTTTGGGCTGTTTATATTTGTTGGGCTTGTCGAGGTTCTAGAGAACTCGCTTGATTCGTAATAGTTGATTGAGAAATAACTAATACACTTAAAGCCTAGCCTACCCACTAATTTTAAATGACTGTTAGTAAGTAATAATCACCCATCTAGCTAAATTAGCGTTCAATTGATCACACTTCCAAGGACCCCTCTTTACTTGATTATTCTTGTGTTTTCGTAGTTGTTAATTGCTCACTCTAATCCCCCCCAATTGACATTAGTTATCAAATCCCTGCAATTTACTTTAATTGTTTCAAAAATGTTTACTCCTACAAACATTTAGAACACTCATTTTACTTCGTAATTGATTTTTTTACTGTACCACTGCCTGTGGGATCCACACCAACTCGTAGTTGGGTTTATACTTGATTGCGACCGCCTACACTTAGAATCAGATGAAGTGTAGTTGAGCGTTATCAAAAATAGTGCCGCTGTTAAGGAGTGGTGTTTAGAATTCTTTTAATGAAGTTTAGTTGTGAACTAATCTGGTTATAGTTGAATTAACTTATTTTTGTTTATCGTTGGCAGATCTTAAATAGTTGAAAATATGAGTGTTAACGGGAGCAATCCTAACCAACTTGGATGCAATGATGACATCGGTAAGTTGCACGATGTCAATGAAAACCAGTTGAAAAGTG
Organism: Solanum acaule; assembly: GCA_036250505.1. Taxonomy (NCBI): domain Eukaryota; kingdom Viridiplantae; phylum Streptophyta; class Magnoliopsida; order Solanales; family Solanaceae; genus Solanum; species Solanum acaule. The sequence goes on from JAJOOR010004602.1 coordinate 65,067, forward strand.
CAGGTGCTATTTGATTGTCTTCGGTTATGGGCAGTGCAGTATTTCATGTGACTAACACTATGTGGCAGTTGTTGCAAATGAAGGGTTTATTTGGAGGTCTAGCTACTGAAGATCCTCATGACCACATCTGAAACTTTGTAGATGTGTGTGGAACATTTTCTTTCAAAACGTCACTAAGGAATCAGTCCGACTACGTTTGTTCCCTTTTTCTCTAATAGAGGAGGCAACAAAGTGGTTAGCAGACCTACCAAGGGACTCCATTATTTCTTGGGAGAAGCTCATTGATGTGTTCGTTATAAGGTTTTTCCCTCCCTCGAAGATGATGGCATTGAGAGATAATATTCAGAACTTCCAACGATTGGATGGTGAACCAATTCATGAGACATGGTTGAGGTTTCAGAAGTTGCTGCTACAATTTCCAACTTATGGACTCCCGAACAATGTGTTGTTACAACACTTCTACCGGAGCCTAGATTCAGTCAACAAGGGTATGGATGACCAGCTCATTCAAGGAGGAATCATGCAACAACCGTTTGAAATATCATCTACTCTTCTTGATGGGGTGAGAAAGATTAATCGTACTTGGTACACTAGGGAAGATCAAGTGTCTCCTTTGAACTTCAGGATGACAAGGGAACAAATAGTAAAGGACCAAGAATGGGATGAAAACATGGCCAAGATGATGCCCCAAATGAATCTATTGTCGAAACATGTCATGGGAAGTGGTACTAAGGCTGTGAATGCAGTCGGAGTTAGTGGATTCAATCTTGATAATGCGCACTTTGAAGCTATGTACAATGAGGAAGTACAGTTTATAGAAAATCAGGGAGGAGGTTTCTACCCAAACTATACAAGGTCAGGCGGGAACCAAGGTTGGAACAGATAGCGTGATGACGGTTGAAGAGACCGAGATAGCAAATGGCGTGACCGTGGTACAAATTGGAGAATAGGGACAGTGACAAGAACGATATGTACCTCCCCATGAGCGTCAAAAGCCAAAAGAGAAAAGGATTGATCCTGAAAATTTAGCATTCTCAACAAAGTGGAAGGATCAGACAAACTGCTAAAGGAAATGAAAGATGACATCTCATCTCTGAACTAGACAATTACATCACATTTAGTATGGATTAAACAGTTGGGAACACAAATGGGTCAAATCTCGACTCATTTCAACCCAATACCAAAAGGTAGATTACGAGTGATACCATGGTGAACTAAAAGAACGAGGCTTAAAAGTCTGTGTTTGTCGTGCCACGACATTAAATAAGGCACATCTTGGGAGGCAACCCAAGTTTTTAGTTTTTAATGTTGTTCTTTAAATAACGGGTGTTCGATGTGCAGGTTGAAAAATTAAAATTTTGGGAAAATACGCAATTAGGCGAGCATAGGTACCATTTAGACACTCGCCGAGCAGGTCAGCGAGCCCGATCTGGACCACCTTTTTTACCAACCAAAAGGCTGGATTTCTGTAAAATTTGGCGGGAAAAAGCACCATTCAGCGATGCGACGAATGGTCGGTGACATAAGTTGATATCGCCAACTGAGGCGCGAACTGAAGGGTCAAAAGGGAATTTAACCGTTTTAAATTCCAATTTCCCTTTCTTTTCATATTTTCTGACTTTTACACTCTTGCACTCTATTTCTAGAATATATTTTGCTCGGGGGAATCTTGTGTTTTTACTTACGTATTCGCTAGCCTAGTGTTTTTCTGTCTATTTTCAAGGTTGGTGTATCAAACTCGGCTTAATCTTTAGTAGTTTTCGATGCATGCTCATAATATTATTGAATCTATTGCTTAATATTGGGTAATTAGTTGATCTTAAGTAAGGGCTACTATCGTATAATGTGTGTGTGTGTGTGTTTTAACCTATAACTGTTGAATTCCATGTTTTGGATGATTAAAATTGTGGGTGTGTGTTATTTGTATGTTGGGTCTAGTGAGGGTGAATTCGGAGTAACCCGAATTGTACTGATCGACTTATTTTTCCCTAATATAGAGCGGTTGACGTCTTTCTTAAGGGCAAAAGACGTTGATTGGTCAATTTTGGACAAATTGGGGGAAGTCTGTGTACCCCGAGATCATAATTGATATGGGTCTTAGTTTAATTTCATAGAATAGTTGTTAAATTTAATTATTGTGGGTTGTAGGCTGAAAATCGAAGGTCGAGGTCAGAAACTGGCATGAGAGACCAATCGGTGAGCTTAGTCGAGCACACCGAATGGCTCTATGGTTCGCCAAGTAACCCCTTGATCACCTTTTTGTTCTTCATTTTTAATGAATTGTTTCTGAAACATTCGGTGATATACCTAAGCTCCCCGAGTTCACTCAGCGACTCGCCGAATGTCTCTGCCATCGCCCTTTGTCAGCCAATTTTGAGAAAATATTATGTAACTTTCGACAAGCTACTTTTAGTTCACCGAATGAGTTTGGCGAATCACCGAAGGGACCTGCACCTCATCGACATGTATTGATTTCTGTGAAGTTTTATTCTAGAACATTCGACGAGCCCGACATAGCTCGCCGAATGAGTTTTGCGACTCATTGAACTAGTCAACAAGTTTTTTTGCAGTCTTTTCAACTGTGATTTTCGTTGACCCATTTCTAACGTATTGGTTTGTTCTCTGTTGTTTTGCAGATATGGTCAAACCTAAGGTTTATGGTAAAAATCAACCACCCCAGAAGCGAGCACGGGATATAGTTATCAATAAGGGTGCTTCTCACTCACGAGCCACACAAGCCAAACTTCCTCCGACTAAGGGGAAGAACACAAACAAGGGAAAGGGACCTGCTGAGCCAAGTCCAGCACAGACGAGCTCCGATAGTATGGGCATCTGTGACACCTACCTCACCGCATCAGAGTCTGACAGTGAGGGCAACTCAGGGTCTAGATCGCTAGTCTTCGTGTTTGAGCCAGAGGATAACCACACTTTGAAAAGAAGGCAAGTTGAGTTACACTCTAAAGCGCTACATGATCCTGTCAAAATATTGGTGACTCATACATCTCCTCCACCTCCAGCCAGACAGTTGAGCAAGTGCCTCCAGTACCACCAGTACAGGCACCCCCTCATCGGTCGTTGAATAGACTCAAGGTTGCAGGGTTGAGAACTATCTTGGAGAAGAAGAGCATGTCTACAGACAGGGTGGTGGATAGGTACCCAGAAGTGTGGAACACCATCAAGTTCCACAAGTTTGAGATTCTTACACGGCTATCGAGGCTCATATATACCGTCCTGGGTCTGCAAATATTACATTGAATATGGGAAGTTGGTGCCAAAGGGGAAGAAAAAGGTCAGCTCGTTCGCACCGCTTGATCTTGTTATGGTGCGGGGTAGAAGAGTGAAATGCAGCAGCACCGACATTAATGAGGTGCTAGGGTGTACGATGAACGTGATCCACTTCTTGGTGGATCGGATACAGGAAAATACTGTTGATAATTTAAAGGGGTGGTTGGCTCCTCTGCTTTCTTATATCACACCAATATGGATTGATATAGGATTTGAGATTGAGAAGACGGATTTGAATGTTGTTGCACGGTATTGGTTTAGGTTTATTAGCAGCACATTGATGCCTTCCCAGAACAAGTCCATACTCCAGCATCCTACGGCGGCGTTGTTGGGATCCATCATTGATAGGGATAGGCAGAATCTCGGGTTGATTATCAAACAGGAGATGGCTATGAGGGCCAAGCAGAGTCAGACTTCACTTCATTTTCCATTGTTGATCATAGAGTTGTGCCGGCGTGCTCGGGTGCCTTTAGTGAAGAAGACAAATGTTGAAGTGACTCCCACTTCCGATATTGACATCCGAAGGATTAAGGCCGAGTACAGTAGAGACGAGGCTGAGAGGAGAAGAGTTGAACCGATGGACACTTCCCCTGTTGTTGATGTGGAAACTTTAGAGACAGACACACCTCCTCCTACTCATGTTGGGGAGCCTTCAGGTACCCTAGCACTTCTACTATTGTTCTTTCATCGTCTGCTGCTGCTACTACTTCTTTTATTGTTGTTGCTTCTTCCCGACCCCCATTGACCCAGATGATGCTATTTAAGTTAGGTCATCTGGCCCAATCTGCTGACGTACGGGCTTCCTGAGTAGAGGTTGTTATCCCCAGTATGATTGAGAGGGCCATTGTTGCTGCCTTAGCTCCTATCCGAGCTGAGTTGAGAGAGCACCGGGAGTTGATCACTGCACATGGCTTAGCCTTAGATCCCTTCATGGTCAGAGTAGAGCCATGTGAGTAAAGTGGACGCTAGTCAGTTGATCTGACGGCTTTGAGAGCCGATATTACTATCTTGAGACGTGATGTGGATGAGCTTAAATACATGGATTTGTCCATGTTTTTCAGCATGGTGGACCTTTTCGAGGTCCCGACTATAGAGTGTCCAGCCATTTCTGAGATCCCTCCGACTAAAACGATCGGAGATGCCTCTATAGCTGATGATGATGCCGAGTCTAATGCTCCCGAGACTGATGAGGAGGAGGTGGTACCCACAATGTAGAGGTATATGAGGAACTAGAAGACCTAGAGGGTGCGATGGTACAAACGGCTATGGACCCTCTCTTCGAGACACATCGACGGTGTCACAACCCAGACCGTCGTGATTGGCACCCACACTAACCCTCCAGTAGGAGAACTATTACTACAACCCAAACTAAACAACTTAACCAAAAACTATTCATTTAAAGATACGGAAGCAAGTTTTTAATGATCAAAGAAATACGAAGTTCCCATAAACTCCAAAGGTTTTAAATAAACTAGTCAAACTAATGCGTAAGAATAACCCCAAGAACCTAAAAGTCAGTGTACCAAAACTCTACTAACGACAAGTCTAAGAACAAGCGGTTCAACCCCGAAACTAAACAAACACCTTAAACAAATAGTCTGAGTCTGAAAAGAGTGGACTTAAACAAGAAAGATCAATGGCAACCCGAAAGAACTGGCGCACCCTCGAATCTGATCACGCTCAACAGCCACCTAGATGAGGTCTATCAAAAACCGCCTGAAGATTCCCTGTACTCAACAAGAACAAGCAAGTGCAGTATCAGTACATAACCACAGTGTACTGGTAGAATCACGCGGCTATCCCAATAAGTGAAACACAAGCAAGTAACCACAACATTATAAAACAAGCATATACCGAACATATACAATATTAGTCATATTTTCAAGATCAATGTAGCATCACACGTTCTCAATAATAAACATTGGTTATCAATTTAGAGCAACATACAGTTTTACAATATCAATCATCATTAGATATCAACGTAATCATCACAAGTAGATACACAACACAATTCAATGGTCCTATCACGGAACCCAATTCAATGGTCCTCTCATCGAACCCACACCCAAACTATTAGCATACCAGAACGTGGTACCCGATCCAATGTTTATGCCGAAACGTGGAAATCGATCTCATATTTATGCCGCAACGTGGCAACCAATCCCATGTTTATACCGAAACGTGGCAATCGATCCCATGTTTATGCCAGAACGTGGCAACCAATTCATTCAACAAACCACAATCACAATCACAATGTATATTCTCACAATCATACAACCAGAGGTGATTTATGGCATACAATTATTCAATTATCCTCATTTACGATTAAGGGTGATCAATAATGTAACATTCACATATATACATACATTATAATGAGCAATTACAAACATATATCACACCAACATGATATCACAACCATCACCTACCACGAATCCAAGCTTGAATCCCCTAAGGCACTTGAATCTTCCCTTTTCGGATTCTTCCCGCTACTTTGTGGTCTAAAAACATACAATTAATGCAATGATTAATAAACGAGGCCTAATTACCTGGATTATAATCAACATTAGCAACCCTAGGCCAAACCAAGATCCTAATACCCAATTTAGGGTTTTTTCCACCATAATTTCCAGATCAAAACCCTCCCCTATTGATAATTACCCATTAGATTACGTTTTATAGATTGAAAAATGGATTCAGGGAGTTAAATCTTACCTTTAGCCTCAAGAATGGTAGAAAACTATCAAGAATCGCCTAGGGTTCGTTCCTTAGCTCTAAAAATTGAAAAGTGTAGAATAAAGATGTTTTGAGGTTTATTTACGACCTTAAATCACGTCGGACCCGCCACAGCGGTCCTCACCCCGCTACAACGGCCCCACCCTGGTGGGATAAATCCAGCCCTAGCGGCTTGCACGGAACCAATGAGCAAAATTAATAATTCCAAACCTCCATTTCTCAACACCTCTTCATCCCATGACACAGAAAATATCCTTTCACGCTAAGATCAATTTCAAAAGTTCTACTCACCCGAATTCAATTTCATAAAGTCGTACGAGTTCCTTAACGTCTTAGCTATCTAGTTATGTCATCAAAATCATAATTACATCTCTCATTTGAAACCATATTTCCCTAGACCTCACTGACTCCGATTTTGTCAAAATCTGGACTAGACTAGGAAATCCAAAGTTACTACTCAAAAGTTTTCTGGCCCCATTTCTTTCCCCATTGACTTTTTTTATAACGACGGGAACAAGTCATTACAATAGATACCAATTTACCCATCACTCATCCCTAAGTGACAAACTATAAGAAAAGGGCTAAAGCAAGAATAGAGTAGTATCTGAATCGTCGAATAACTGGATACTTGTCCCACATACTTTTTTTGTCGACTCTGGGCTGCTAGAAGCTTAGGTTGGATACTTCTCACCTTACCCTGAACATCTTTCACCAAATCAACTCTCAAAGGTTTCACATCTTCAACCTCAAACCAACCAATTGAATACCTACACATCCTCCCATACAATGCCTCAATGAAGTCATCTCAATACTCGAGTGATAAATATTATTGTATGTAAACTTAACTACAACAAAAGCAATTCTCAACAACCACCAAAGTTGATCGTACACACGTCTAGAACATGTTATCAAGGACCTTGACACAATCATCCGAACGAATCCTTTAGCACTTAAGCATGATAAAATTCCAAGTCAATACTCGCTACAAAAGGAAGTGATCCTAAATCAACCAACACACACTCATAATACCCAAACAATCATAGTTCTTAAAAATATCTCCATGCCACAACATAAATTCCCATGAGCTTGAGTTATAACAAATTTGATCTTTAGAAATCAGATACTCATCAACGGATATGTCCAAGCATACAACCCCTCCAACAACACTATCGAAATGCTAGATTTAGAAATTGTAGATTACCTCTTAAGAACAGTAGAATTGGACCCAATGATCCCCGCATTCATCCACACACAATCAATACATGACCTCGACGACAAGATGATTATTAAGATTGTCGGACAACCACAAATTCGCATGGTAGCTCCTCTAGAAATTCTCATAAGCAAGGTGGTACATGTAGAACCATTAAATAATTTAACAACTCCAAGACAACACCAAATATGTCATTTGGAATAACCAAATCTTCCCAATTTTCCCAATCCATCAAGGGAACATCGCAGGGTTGGCACCCATGATCCACCACTAGGGATCCACCCACAAAAGTGAAAACACACGTAATTATAGCTAGTGAAACATACTCACTACCGTGTACAAAATGAAATAGATGGTCACGTAAGCATTTCATGAAATAACACTAAAGGTTTTCCTATGAAGAGTCGATACCAGTCATTTCCATTCAGTTGACTCCACATACTCCTTATATCATTCCACTGAAGTCTACACTGTCAATACTAACAACCATCATGAACACTCCGACCATTTACCTTACTCTAAACCAACACTTTTTAAATGCAAACCTTCCTTAGATACTTTGACAATCAAAAGTAATAAACTTTACAACTCAAGCCAAGTGTAAATCCTTTCAAAGGTTCAATACCTGATACAATTGATCATTTCTCACCTTACAGTTTCATACCTTGACAGAATACATCACCACGAATGAAGACTTACAATGAAAAATCTGAATTGTAAATTCAACTGTATAACACAATCTCCTTATCTCTCAACATTAGCTTATACCTTGAAATTTTTTATGAATTCATGGATCCTTGCTAATCATTGATCGCATCTCCATCGATCTTACAATATCCTTCGCTAAAAGTTCCATCGTACTCATTACTAAACTCATAAACAAAACCAAAACACTTATCATCACACTCGAGCTAATGTATGTACACTCCTTTCTCAAGTTCTTTCCAATAGTTTTTAACCAATCTGAGGACCCGTGACACAATTACCATAGTCACAACAAAATGAATGAAATCACGCGTCTCTGAACCCAGTTATCTACCCCTCTGAAGATACCTATTTAGCCTTTGCAATCAAATAAAAATATTCATGTTCTCGCCTCTCTCTAAAGGTCGTACTACATCCCACTATTTTTCTTCATTATAACTCTAACTCTTTAACATTCCATTCGAGTGGTGTCCTACCATCTCTTATAATTTTCCATTCAACCACGTTACTCACCAAGTATTAGGAAACCACAACCTTGGATACTCGCATGTCATAATTACTATACAAAAATTCACTTAACCAACAATTTATTATATAGTTGAATCCCATCACAATCCATCGCGAACTCTTATTACCATTATGCTCAGTCAGCCCTAACTATCACAATGAAGTCAAACTTTTCATCAACATGACACTGAAAACTCAGGTATACTCATCAAATTTAAAGGACTAACCCAATCTTGGTACGCACTTTCTTACTAAAATCTTCAATTTCCTTCACCCAAGTATACTCAATGGAACTTTCTTTATCTATAAGCTGGTCATTTCGGTATCAATCCACTTCTTTATGGCTTAAGATAAATTCACTAGTCCTTATACTACCCTCCTTCTTCTTAACAAACAAGACAGGAGCACCCTATGGAGAAGCATCGGGACAGATGAAACCTTTATCAAGAAGCCCTTGGATTTGAGCTTTAAGCTCTCTCAATTCTGACACCACAGAAATAGACTCAATAGAGGGGGATTCGACCTCAATATCCAAATATGAGCCAAATACGCCAAACAATCCTGCCCGACCAATTTCCTAGCCCAAATGGAGGATATGATCTTAGTTAGCTTAGGCTTGTACACCCTTTCCCACTGTAACCTTTCCCTACTAGGGATCTCTAGTGTTACCAACTTAGTATTACAATTAAGCCTAGCATAATAAGAGGACAACCAAGTCATCCCTAAGATTATATCAACTCAGTAATATCTAGCATAACTAAATTAACCCAAGTCTGAAAATCCCTAAACACAATAGAACAAACATGATATACATGGGTGACTATGACTGACTCTTCAATTGGGGTAGAAACATAGATGGTGGCATCAAGTATATCACAAATCACATCAAATCCCAAGGCAATTGGACTGACACGTACGATAAGTAAAACCCAAATCACACAAAACAATAGTCATCCAGGCACAGACAAGAGTAGCACTAGTGACCACTGCATCACATACCTCAAACTCGGTCTTACCCGGAAAGCATAAAACTAAGCCCTGTCATCTTCATGGGCAACCTCATTTCCTGGCAGCACTACTCATTTACCTGCATTACCATTTTCTCGACCTTCACGGCCTCGTGATTTCCTCTTCATATGCCAGGTTCTCCATAATTATAACACATCTTATAACTTATATTCGATTGGTGAACACTGAATTAGATCGCGGGGGTTAGTTCGGGTGCAATTTGGGGTCCATAATTATGACTAGGGTAAAATAGGGGAGACAGGGCTGAGATTTTCTCTCGCTCTATCCTGCTCTGGTGGGGAATTCCCGCTCTGGCAGCCTCGCGCTAGCGGAAAAATCCTGTTCCAAAGGCTCAAACAGAAACAGTACCCAGGCAATATATTTTTCTAGGGTTTTTCTCTTTTCTAAACTCCAAGGTTCCTAGCTATAACTAGGCATTCAAGGAAATCCCTTTACTTAGGGCAATCATTGTCTACCCCCCGGTCAACCCAACGAAGTACACACTTTAGAATCCTTTTACATCGTTTCAAGATTACCACACATATATCCCCCAGGATATACCCACACTCTCACACGATTATTAGTTTGTCGCAACGCACGTCCAGATTTCTCGCTTATAAACCACATCATAATTTATCTAGACCCTTGCACCTAATCTCGTGATGACTTTCTTTTCACAACAAGTTTCACGACACTCAATCAGTTACAACTTGCAGATAAGTTCAAATTCTTTAATTAGTTTGTTCCATAGACGACCATTACTGATCATCTATGCCTTATACGGCCACTAAGGCCAGATACCAATTGGAACCTTCTCAGTTTCAATTAACTTGTGTGTGTCACTTCAGTCGGTACTACGGCGTCTAGTTCACTTCATTGAGATACCAATTTGAATCGGGAGATACCAATTGGACTCAACCCATACCAAAAGCGACAATAGTAGCTAGTGAGCCCTACAAAACTGCTAATTTCAATCATAGAACTTGGTCGAACCCAATTCTTAACCACCTGAATCTTTAACTGATAGTAACCATACTTTAAATCAATCTTAGAAAAAACGGATGCACCTTGCAATTGGTCAAAAAGGTTATCTATCCGAGGCAATGGATACTTGTTCTGAATGGTGACCCTATTTAGATGTCGGTAATCTATACACATCCTCTCTTGCTAGAGATGGTGTTACCACTTTTGTTGCTCTAGTTCGGACCATAGACTGAAGGAGGAAAGATACCAATTTGTATCACCCAAATACCAATTGGATTCAAGTCATAGAACGAAAGAGTAGAAAAAAGGGAGTTTTTCCTAAAGTCCTATAGCCTCTCGAAGAAAAGTACGGACGTCATCGTACCATTCTGCAATACTCTACTAGACTCATTTTGGTACAATGAGATCAACGAACCTAGGGCTCTGATACCAACTTTGTCACGAGCCAGACCATCGTGATTGACACCCACACTAACCCTCCGGTGAGAGAATCATTACTACACCCAGACTAAACAACTTAACCAAAAACTGTGCATTTAAAGATACGAAAGCAAGTTTTTAATGATCAAAGAAATACGGAGTTCCCATAAACTCCAAAGGTTTTAAATAAACTAGCCAAACTGAAGCAGAAGAACAACCCCTAGAACCTAAAAGTCATTGTACCAAAACTCTACTAACGACAAGTCTAAGAACAAGGGGTACAACCCTGAAACTAAACAAACACCTTAAACAAATAGTCTAAGTCCGAAAAGAGTGGACTTAAACAAGAAAGATCCATGGCAGCCTGAAAGAACTGGCTCACCCTTGAATTCGATCACGCTCAACAGCCACCTAGCTGAGGTCTATCAATAGCTGCCAGAAGATGCCATGTACTCAACAAGAACAAGCAAGTGCAGTATCAGTACACAACCACAGTGTACTGGTAGGATCACGCGGCTATCCCAATAAGTGAAACACATGCAAGTAACCACAACATTATAAAACAAGCATATACCGAACACATACAATAATAGTCATCTTTTCAGGATCAATGTATCATCACACGTTCTCAATAATACACACTGGTTATCAATTTAGAGCAACATATAGTCTTCCAATATCAATAATCATTAGATATCAATGTAATCATCACAAGTAGATACACAGCACAATTCAATGGTCCTCTCATGGAACCCAATTCAATGGTCCGCTCATGTAACCCACACCCAAACTGTTAGCATACCAGAACGTGGTACCCGATCCAATGTTTATGCCGAAATGTGGCAACCAATCCCATATTTATGCCGAAAAGTGGCAACCGATCCCATGTTTATGCCGGAACGTGGCAACCAATCCATTCAACAAACCAAAATCACAATCACAATGTATATTCTCAAAATCATACAACAAGAGGTGATTCATGGCATACAATTATTCAATTATCCTCATTTACGATTAGGGTGATCAATAATACAACATTCACATACATACATGCATTATAATGAGAAATTACTAGCATATATCACACAAACGGGAAATCACAACCATCACCTACCTCGAATCCAAGCTTGAATTCCCTAAGGCACTTGAATCTTCCCTTTTTGGATTCTCCCCGCTTGTTCGTGGTCAAAAATATACAATTAACGCAAGGATCAACAAACGAGGCCTAATTACCCAGTTTATAATCAACATTATCAACCCTAGGCCAAACCCAAGATCCTAATACCCAATTTAGGGATTTTTCCACCATAATTCCCAGATCAAAACCCTCCCCTATCGATAATTACTCATTAGATTACATTCTACGGATCAAAAAATGGATTCGGAGAGTTAAAATCTTACATTTAGCCTCAAGAATGGTGGAAAACTGTCAAGAATCGCCTGGGGTTTGTTCCTTAGCTCTAAAAATCAAAAAGTGTAGAATAAATATGTTTTGGGGTTTATTTACGACCTTAAGTCACGTCGAACCCGCCCTGGCGGGATAAATCCCACCCTACCGGCTTGCACGGAACCAGTGAGCAAAATTAAGAATGTTGAACCCCCATTTCTCAACACCTCTTCATCCCATGACACAGAAAATATCCTTTCACGCTAAGATCAATTTCAAAAGTTCTACTCACCCGAATTCAATTCCGTAAAGTCATACGGGTTCCTTAATGTCTTAGCTATTTAGTCATGTGATCAGAATCATAATTATATCTCTCATTTGATGCCAGATTTCCCTAGACCTCACTGACTTCGATTTCGTCCAAATCTGGACTAGGCTAGGAAATCCAAAGTTACTACTCAAAAGTTTTTTTACCCCAATTCTTTCCCTATTGACTTTTTTATAACGATGGGAACAGGTCATTACAGATGGTTGGTTCCAGAGCGAAAGGTGGAGCTGAGTCTTACACAGATGCCCAGATTGAGAGATTCCCAGATGTGCAGAGTTCACCTCAGGCCAAGCCTGACTCTTTTTCAGTTTTTATTTTGAGACTATTTATTGTTGTTACATTGGGGAAAATTGTTAGTTTTGTTTGGCGAGGTGAGGTATCTTCATACCTACCTCCTTTGGGTTGTTTTTGTGAATAATTTGTTTTTGGTAGCTTGTTGTGAATGTTTACTTTTTGTGACTACCGGTTTCTAGTTCTTAATGTGAATGTGTTAGTTTTGATCCAAATTAAAAAATTTATCTCTTGATATTTGTGAATGTGGTTGTTCTCTTGCATATTTGAGTGTCGGTTACCATCAATACCGATAACTTGAATTGTGTTCTTGATTGAACGATATGTGTGTGCAATTCCAATGAGGCAAATTTGAGTAGCATAATTCATGTGTGAACTCTTAGCATCTCATTCTGACTGGCCGATTGTTGAAATGAATCTTGTGATGATTGTTGCACGAGGGCTAAAATTGTAAAATCTTGAATGATGATTGTGTTGAATGTCATGTGTGGTAAGGTTGTCTTGAAATATGTGCTTGGTAATACCTAGAACTTGCTATGTTAGTCTAATTGACTAGTGTAGGTGATTGAAAGAAATGATCTTAGGCACAAATTTTGGAGAAGTGAACCAAATTGACATTATACCTCTTTGTGACGACCTTATGAGAGTGTGAACCTAGCTTGGAACCATTTGAGCCTATCATTTTCTTTGGATGAAACTTGAGCACATTTGACCTCTTTCCTTTCCACCTAAAATCATCATGAAGCATTGATTCTTTTGAATAGCCAACTTAGGCCAAAGGGTGTGGTGAAAAAGGAGGAAATTCAGGAAGTTTGTAAAAAAAATTGTCATTGATGGATTGTGTTGAAAAAGATGGAACCCCTCCATATAAAAAGAAAGAGAAAAGAAAAGAAGAAGATTGAAAAATAAAAAAATGTTGCAATAAAGTTTGTGCAATGGATAAAATGAATGGGGTGTTCAATGAGTCATGCTTAAAAGGACATAGGGTGGATTGTGAAAAAAAAAAGTGAAAGAAAAGAAGAAAAAGTGAAATGCAAGCCATGCTTCGTGAAGGTAGAAGTCACTAAGCAAAAATGATCATACCTTTACCCTCAGCACTGTTACAAGCCTCGAAAGACCTTTGTGATCTTGATTGAGCTTAATGTCATGTTGGTTGGAAAATATGGGCAAGCCTATAGGTAGAATCATGCATGTGTTTATCTCTGAGAGTGTGAGAGTTGCTTTTGATTCCTTATTTCAAAAAGTTTGATGATCTTTGTGTGAGCATCAAATCATTCTTGATATGAGGGCATTTGAATAGTTTTGTTGAGCTTGAATTTGCACTTGAAGCAAGGATTGTGAGCTCGATTTCTTTTTTATGATAACTAGTGACAGTTTGAAACTTGTAATGCACAAATGAACGTTGCAGAGGTAGATTGAACTTCATGTGCATTCATGTTGAGTCTTACGTAGCACTATTTGTAGACATCGTTGTTGAACTAGTTGATCTTGTGTTTTACTTGAGGACAAGCAAAAGTTTAAGTTGGGGGTGTTGATGAGTCGGGGATTTTGACTCATTTAGAACGTCATATTTAGAGTTTTAGTGTCCTCAATGCCTATTTTTATGCTCTAAACTAATGTTAAAATGTCAATTTGCATCAATGAAGGCAAAAGAGCAAGAAAGCACAGTACCGAGCAATAAGGAGCAAAAAAGATGAAGAAAAGCAAGGTCGATGCTCGCCAAAGCCACTCGGTGAGTCATCGAGTCGTTCTTTAGCTTGCCAAAAGTTACAGCAGGTGAACCATGGACAAAGCCAACTCGACGAGGAGAATGGTTTTTCAGCGAAGCGCCGAACAGATTGGCGATGGTAATTTTGATCGCCTAATGTCACAGAAGGGAAGTGATGAAAAACCAAGCCAAGAAGGAGATGAAAGGAGCACTCGGTGGATCATTGACCTGGTCGGTGAAGCTCAAATTATTTCACCGAGTGGCTCCAAAACTGAAAATCTGGGAACATATAAATGCAATTTTCCAAAGGAGTTCCAGAGTTCTGAAGTTTTTGGAAAGTTCCAACATTGTCCAGTTCTGGGTTTTTGATCCCTAACATTGTTCTTTGAGTTTTTGAGTAGAGATTTAGGGTTTAAATTTATTTTGAAGACTTGTGGATTGTTGCCCAAGCTGATGGAAAACATAGTTGGTAACGATTTCTTGTTCTTTATTATGTGTGGCTAAAACTCCCATTTTTAGGGGTGTGATCATGTGATTGAATGTTTCAATTAGCTTATGGGTGTTAGTATTTACTGATTTTATTATTGATTTGAAGTGGGATCAATTAATAGTTGAATTTTAATTGATGAATTGTAGTTGCAAATGCAGTTCTAGTTTGACATTCTAAGCTTGCTTGAGAAAGAGGTTTAAGAATTAAAACTATTAATTGATGATCGTAGTGATTGGGTTATTGTGGACTTAGCTTGAGAAAGTGGGTCTGAATTCAATCCTACTAATCTAACTTGAAAGAGTAGATTGATTGAGGTTTTGGGTTGTTTATATTTGTTGGGCTTGTCGAGGTTCGATAGAACTCACTTGATTCGTAATAGTTGATTGAGAAATAGTATTACACTTAAAGCCTAACCTACCCACTAAGATTCAACAACTATTAGTAAGTAATAATCACCCATCTAGCTAAATTGGCGTTCAATTGATCACACTCCCAAGGTCCCCTCTCTACTTGATTACTCCCGTGTTTTCGTAGTTGTTAATTGCTCACTCTAATCCCCCCCCCCCAATTGACATTAGTTGTCAAACCCTTGCCATTTACTTTAATTGTTTCGAAAATGTTTAATCCTACAAACGATTAGAACACTCATTTCACTTCTTAATTGAATTATTTATTGTATCACTCTTTGTGGGATTGACCCAACTCTTAGTTGGGTTTATACTTGATTGCGACCGCCTACACTTAGAATCGGATGAAGTGTAGTTGAGCGTTATCAATAGACATCAAGTTTGGGTCCAAAATTTCACTATATCTGGATCACTTCTACGGATCACTCCTACAGTCCGTCTAACACCCTATGGTTTGTCATGTTCATTCATAGGTCAACAACTGAGACTTGAAATTTTCCAATCTCAACCTAAATCCTATTACTTCCCTCCTATGGTCCATAGAGTGGACTCATAGAACCTGTCATCAGTTCCCAAAAATGCAATTTCTCTTTTTAATCAAACTTCTAATTTCCTAGATGTTACATTCTAACACTTATTACATATGGTGATAGAATGTCCACATGAAGTACTACTCTAAGACTTAGTGTTAGTCACCCTATCATTATTGAACTTAGGCACTACAGAACTAGCAGAAGATGGATTCGGGCATGAATACCTTTTTCTGAACTGAGAAAGACCACCACCTCTAGATCTCTAATAAAAGTAGTCAATAAGGTCCAAGCCCACTTAGTATCCCTAGCACTCTACTTAAGCATTTCTACCTCAATTGTTTTACCAGAAGTCATCAACCTAGAAATGTCCATCTCTTTAATCAACACAGCAGTTCTACACTCTTTCACTACCATCTCTAAGATAGCAGAAACAAACTTGTTCATCTAAAATCTAGAGTCGGCCACCATAGTCGGAGCATACTTATGAGTTGGTGGATTTCAAAGCATACTATTTCACACTCATATTACCCTGCCTCAGATTAATGAACTCTTGAACCTTAGACTTTTTCATCTCAAGAGGGAAGAATATATCTATAAAATCACCTTTGAACTTATTCCAATCCAAAGAAATCGCATCAACGACCCTTTTCTTCCTTCCATTGTTTGAACCAAATTTGAGTGACACCCTTCAATTGATAAGAGGCCAAGTCCCCACTTTCCACTGGAGTGACACCGATAATCTTAAAAATCTTTTAAATTCCCTCAAAAACTATAATGGATCCTCATCTACCTTAGAACCATTGAGTTTTGGAGAATTCATCCGAGTGAAGTCTCTATTCCTAGTCCTTGTCGTACCCAAATTTAGGTTCATGTGAGCTACAACCTAACGGTTGGATTTAGTATTAATAGCTTGGGAAAGCACTTGGAAAGCATCCCTAAACTCCCCATGAGTGACTTGCTCTGCCAAAGGATCAACCGGAGCTTCTGGTTCCATATTCAAGTTCCTTCTCACTGGAGCTCTTCTTGGAGGCATCATTATAAAATGCATAAAATATGAGTTAGGAGGAAACCTCGTAGATTTCAACTCTACTGGATGACTTAAGATAAGTGAAAGAAGTTAAATTTCTTAAATGTCTCGTAGCCACCTATTCATAAATGTGGTGTGCTTCATACTAATGAATTAGAATCTACAAAATGCGACTCGTCAAACATCCTAAGACACTTGAACATGATGCTCTGAATACCAAGTTTGTCACGACCCTAGACTACCCCTTAGATGTTAAATGGTACTTATAATCCCAAGAGACTCTAAGCAAACCACATGGTATAGCTTGAAAATAAGAGAGCAACATAACTGAAATAACATGAAGCAGAATATAAGTCTCAAAAGATAATCTCAACATAAATGTGATATGTGAGTACAAAGACCATAATGTAGAAATACCATGCATGACAACAAGCCTATGCAACATAATAAGTGACTAGGATAAGCTCTAGCTCACTTGAACAATCTGAAAACTAAAGTAAGTCTGAATGATATAAAGGAACATAGTTGGCATACCCTCGAACCGTGAGGACTCACCAAGTTAGGACAAAGTTGATAGGATACAATACTAACCATGGTATGAGTGTTGTGGATAATAATATATATTATAAAATAATGTATGTACAAGAGATGGATGTGGTCAGTACTCAAAATATATTGAATATGGGGAAATATGCATGAACATAACATAATAGCATGATAAGTCTCAAAATATGATAATGTGATGACCAAGTAAGCATAACATAATTTGATCATATAATTTCATAATACATTGTACAAGGTCATGCATTCTTCTTTAAATCATAGTCATAACAATACTTATGTGGAAAGTATAAACCTTTGTGGGAGATACCGTTAATTGATATAAACTATGTGAGCTATAACATGAATTCAGTGTACTACTCCACACCAAAAAAAAATAGTGTCCTTCTTGCCAAGGTAAGGACCATAATCATGAGCTTAGATGGATCCATTAGCTAATATCCAATCGGTACATAACCTATGGGGGTACATAGTTCTAGGTCTAGGATAATCTCCACTAGTCAAACTCGGTATTAAGTAAACTCCCAATGCAAAAAAACATGCAAAATCATAATCATATTCATAATCTTTAAAATGGTAAGAATCTAGTAGTACCAAATCATTCATGAACATATCATAATCATAAGAATATAGCTCCTTTAAAATTATGATTTCATAACATATTTATAAGAGATACTTTAATCGAAAGCATCTAAATCATGATAGTCTTTTCAGAATAAGAAATACTACAATCGGAAGCATCTAAATCATGGCGTTCATTCATAATGGTAGGTACTTCAATAGGAAGCACCATATTTTCATAAAAACTAATTGTTACTTTATTTAAAAGCATCCTTTATTCATAAAATCTGTCGTAACATAATGCATGTATATCAACATTATATCATAAAATACTTGCATGGAATGGGTTCATGAAAATATCATTAAAACGGTGACATATGATCAAATCATGCATAATAAAGTTAGTCATAACAAGTAAACTTGAAATTAGTTGACCTATAAGAAAATCATGAAAACCCTAGAATTGGGAAAGAATCATAAAGTAGAAATTGAGGTTTCTTTAGAACCCAATGGGTAAAAAGGAACCCATTGATGAATTTCTCACATACCTTGATGAAGCCCTAACTCAAAATCTTCCATGGAGACTTGAATCCTTGAAACTTAGCTTGCTTGGAGAAGAAGACTTGAGAGAGCAATTTTTTGAGAGGATAATAGTGAATGGGGAGGTTAGGGTCTGAGGAACCTATTAAGGTCTTCAAAATAAGCCTAAAATGATATAGTATAGCATTTAAAAGGGTAGGGAAAGACCCAAATGACCTTGAGAATAAATATTGGATCAACTTTATGTCCCCATCTACGGTCTGTACAATAAATTACGGACTGTACTGGCTCTTTGTGAATCATTTTCCTAAAAGTTCAAATCTCTATTGAAGAACCATGAATTGAGATCCATGACCCGTCAAACCTTACACAACCCATATATGCAAGTACTAAAAACCAAGTTTCAAACTTCTAACTACGGACCATGATAAGTTGTATGCCCATGTCCCTATTCGAATCCTAAGTAATGGAATACCACATTTTTTAAGATTGAAAGCACGAGATTGAACCACAATCCATAGACATAACAACCATCCGTCCTATTGGTTTGTGCATTGAGGTCAGAGAATTGACATTTTCCAAATTTCCAAGGCTTCCATCTACGACGGGGTTCCATGATCCGTGGTTCCATGTACGGCTCATACATTACACTCGTAAAACCTTGCACTAGCAACTTTTTGAAACTTTTAAATTTACAAGTTACTTTTTGCGCTTTAGAAGTGTTACATATAGAGGTGCATATCATTCTAGGCAACCATTCCTAACCATGGGTTGAGCATTAGTGGATGTTGAGTTAGGAGAGCTTAAGTTTAGAGTTGAAGAAGCTGAAGTGGAGTTAAGTTGTGCACTCCTACAAAGTTACCCAATGATTGTATAGAGGTGTAAGGAATTTGTGGATAAGTTGATTGACAATCCATGGGAAGAAGAGGTTCCACTTGATATTGGTTGATTGTGAGGTATTTGAATTGTGTCGCGGTATTATATCAGCGCTTCTTGGGTGGTAACCCAAGTTTCTTTTGTATTTTTACTTCAGTTTTTGTTGTTTATGATATATTTCAGAGGTGTGGAAAGATGCCAATGAAAATAATGAAAAATCGGGTGTCTTGTCCAACAGCACTAGAAGGAGAAACACCGGTTGGAAGTTGTACAATGACAGTCAAATGCATGTTCCCAACAGTCAATTGGGAAGTATAATAGGAATTTGTGCTTGATAGGAAAACCTTTGGTCAAAAATTGTACATCGTCAGCTGAAGCACTGGTGCTAAGCAATTTACTAGCCAAAAGTTTCATCATTTGCACTGAATTGGTGTCTCACCAAAGGTGATTGGCAAAGCGCCGATTGAATGCAAGTTAGGCAATGTCGAAGATTTTTTAAGTTTAACTCATGGAAGACCAATATTGGATTTTGATCGCCTTTCCCAAAACCCCAAATGCCTAAAACCCTTTACCCTCTTCCATCTACATTACCCACACCTCAATTTCCTATTGTCATCTCCCCCACTCACCATTAAACCTTCAAACTACCAACTTCTTCTTTCCCTTCTATTTAAACCTCAATTTTCTCTCTTCTCTCCTCTCTCTAAGCTCTCATTTATCTCTTAAATCTGAAAATCTCACTTTGCATTTCTTTGAGTTGAAATTGAAATCTTCATTGAATCTCTCGAGTTTTTTCTCCTCACACTCTTCAATCTTTGATATGTTACTCTATTTTACTAACTTAAGCTTTCATAATGTAAAAATGATAATGATTCCATGCTAGAGCTTAGTTTCTTCAACACCCACTTGTTGTGCTAGAAATTTGTGCTCTGATAAAGGGTTTTGGTGCTTCTGATTTCCCCAACATTCCCCACTTGTATAGCAGTTGTTGCAGTGGCAGCCTCAGCTACCAACCTCCATTCGTTCTCATCATCCATTGTGAAACTCAACCTTTATTTCTTGAATGTTCTTTTTATTTACGGGTCAATTGGAATCATGAGAGATCATTTACTTCTAATTCTGAGCATAAATGGTAGAAGATCCTATAATGGAGAAAAACAACAACCAACATAATTTGCAAAAGAAAATAATAGCTACTTATGAATTCTACAAATATAAAACTCTAAACTACACACCTCAGCGAAGGCACCAAAATCTTCATGTCTCCCTAACTACGCCCTTATAAGGGATTAAAGTGATTGATTGCAAAATATAATAACCCAACTATGTTGAGGTCGAATTCCCCAAAGAGTGTGCTAGAGTTCTTTTATAATTTGATGTTTAGATTCAAATCACTAACTATTATTGAGAAATTGAGGGGTTTTATGAGAAACTACTAACTACATTAGCTACTTTGTTTTTATCAATAATAACTGCAAACTAGGATTACAGTTCTTAGATATCAGAATTCAAACAAATACTTTAGTATCAACTCATTCAAGTGTGTTTATTGTGCAATATAGATGAATCTATAAGTCTCCTAAAACTTCTCGAATAAATTAAGAGAATATCACCCTAAGTACTTGGCAACACTTGGGTGTCAAATTAATGTGTTCATTATCAAAAGTCTCGGATAAATTGTCCTTTCTCGAGCTCAAGTTATTAGATTGCGGTTGATAGCACCAAATCCTATTAATGATTTTTTTTTTCAATTATAACTTCATTTGTCAAGAAAGTCAAAATACAACTGAGTTCTTTTAATGTTGTCAACTACTAAAGAAAACATTAGTTGTGAAAGGAACTTACCACACAACGATAACCCCATCAGATAAGACACTTACCATATAGCATCCATTATCATTATTCCAACTCAAAGATTCAAACCCTAGTTACCAGTTTAGCTACTCCTAACTAAAAGTAAACAATAACTATAATAAATTAAACTACTAGAGAACATGTATGTAAAACAAAGTAATAAGAACCTTTGATAATGCACCTCTTGCAAAAGAATCTCATTCATTTCACAATAATCTACTAGAACTGTAAAGTAAACCCTAAAACTAAGGATAATGAACTTTAATATCTACTGGTAAGTTGTAATCTTTAACTAATGATTTGTAACAACTCGCAATCTTAAAAACATCATCAAAAGATATATACAACAATAAGATCGAAATCATAATCCCATTTGTACTATGTTTGATTAGGTCAAATCCACTCTAATAGACAAAGGGGCATAGCGCAGGGCCCATTGCAAGGGGAACTGCCTTGTGGCCCAGGTCCGTCTCGGACCCTACCTCCTTTTTTAGGTTTTGAAGTCTAGTTCTTTCACATGTGCGGTGTGAGGGCCATATTAGGGTCCTTCCTACAACATTTTTGTGATCATTTAGTACGAATTACGTACTAGGATTTGCATTCCAATCCAATTTATAGGTCTTTTCTTGTTGTTCTTGCATTAAATCATCATAATCATGTCTATTGGTTCATTACATCATATAATCAATAAATACATGGATATTACAAGATTATACTCAGAACTTAGTTAAAACATGGGTAAAATATGGTGTTTGATGGCATAAATAAACCCTAGATCATATTGTAATATTTATTATGATTTGAAATGGTTCCATGGGTAGTAGAACCTCCGCAAACTTTAGGTGACTTTTGAAAATTCTGGACAACTTTAGTGTATTTTCTCTAAAATTTATGAAATACTTTTTTCCACTTTGGGATGGAATATCTGTGTGAATTAAGTCTAATGGATTTAAATTTCATTCAATGGACTTATAAGGATGTTTAAAAAACTTATATTCAACACATATTTTTATTAAAAAAAATTATGGACGCATCCGAAGTTGGTTTGGAGTGTCTGACTAGGTTATTTAATTTCATTTTTAGGATGCTATAATTATGCAAGAGTGGATATGGAGTGTAATGATTACATTGCACAAGAATGAGGGTGATATTTAAAATTGCAATAATTATAGGGTTATTAAGTTACTAAGTCACTCTATAAAAGTGTGGGAGAGGGTGGTAAAGATGAGGATGAAGAGAGATGTTTCTATTTCACAAAAACCAATTCAAAATACATGTCGGGTGGTCAATTACAAAAGACATTCATTTTGTAAGGATATTGTTGGATCTGTAAAGGGATACAAACAGATATTTACACACAGTGTTCAATAACCTTGAAAAGTCATTCAATAAAGTTACTAAGGAGGATTTCTGAGGTGTTTCAAGTCTAGAGATGTACATAAGTCTTACATTAGGGAAACTAATAACAAACACAATGGAGACAAGACTCGAGTTAAAATAGTGGAAAGTCAAAATGAACACTTCTAGTCATGATAGGGTTGCACTTTGGATCAGCCCTTAGCCAATTCTTGTTTTCCCTAGTAATGGATGAATGTACTGGGCATATTAAAGGGATTTGTATTAGTGTATGTTATTTATTGATGACATATTATTCAATGAGACGTGCAATAGATTTAACAATAGTCTGGAAATTTGGAGACAAAACCTAGAAAATAAAGGTTTTAGGCTACGAGGGGCTAAAGTTGAGTACCTAGAATGTAAGTTAAGTGATGTAACATATTAAGTACAGGTGTAATTGAATATCAATGCTTAATTCACATCCAATAGAGGAAGTTCAAGTATCTTGGGTTTATACTACAAGAAAATGGAGAGATCGATGGTGATGTTGCTCATCGTTGAAGTTTGCTGGAACAAATAGAGGTGTGCATCTAGGGTATTATATAATAAGAATATATCACCAAGTCTTAAAGGTAAATTCTACATAGTTGTGGTAAGACCTACACGATTTTATGAGCAGATTGTTGGTCTGTCAATAACGTACATGTCTAGAAAATGAATAGCGAAGATGAGAATTCTCAAATGAATGTGCGAACACAATAAGAGAGGCAATATTTGTGATAAATTTATACATGACAAGGTGGGAGTGGCCTTCTTAGAAGACAAGATAAGAAAACTGAGGTTGGGGTGGTTCGGGCACGTAAAGAGAAGGAGCACAGAGGCACTAGTAGTGAGGTCAGTGTTTGTCGATAGCAGGTTATAGAAGAGGTAGAGGTAGGTCAAAGAAGAACTGGAGGTAATTAGACATTACATAACACATCTTCAGCTTTCTAATGACATGACTTTTGATATAATATTTTGGAGGTTAGGGATTTGGGTAGAAGAGTAGTAGGTAATATTGTGGTGTAGTACTTATATGAGGGACATACACGGAACTAGTATCCTCTTCTCATCTTCTTCTTATGTATTAGTCTTACCTATTATGCACATAGTATTCTATTCTTCAATTTCACTACTACTTGCTACTTTGTTTGTTTTGCTTATCTGTTATTTTATTGTCGTTATTTTCTTTTCTATCAAGTTTTGATATTTTTGAGACTACAATCTATCAAAAATAATTTCTCTACTCTAAAAAATATAAGAGAAAGGTCTACTTACATCATGTCATCCCTAGACCCCATTTGTGAAATTACGTTAGATTTGTCGTTGTTGTTGTTCTTGTCTTCTATTTGACTTTCCTAATTACTTCTCCTCCAAAATTCACCATTATGCTTCTCAACACCATGAAATTATCACAATTTGATATGGATTTTCAAAGAGTACGCATTATTTTGTGGCATTGGATATCTATTCTTGATAACAATATTGTTTCATCAAGAGAAAAATGAGTCAAAGGTATCATTCACGTCTTGAAATTAAAATTAGTGATTGACTTGGTCGAATGGGATTAAATAAAAAGTGAACTTGACTAAAGGAATTGAAAGTTTTAGGATGCATATTAGAATATTGAAAATTTTGAGAAGTCTTCCCTTATATTTTAAATTTCAATATCTAAAAATACGCCCCTCTTTCATTATCTTTTCAATCTTCCTTTCTTTTTCGTACTCTCTTTCTCTTGATTTCTCTCTCCCTCCCTCCCTCCCTCCCTCCCTCCACCATTTTCTCATTCTTTCCTTCTTTCTCTCTTTAGATTTCTCACTTTTTCCATCTTCTTCTTCTTTTTCTTTGTTGACATCTTCATCGTTGTCATCGCCCT
The DNA here is from genome assembly GCA_036250505.1 of Solanum acaule. Lineage (NCBI taxonomy): Eukaryota > Viridiplantae > Streptophyta > Magnoliopsida > Solanales > Solanaceae > Solanum > Solanum acaule. Next base: position 89,738 of record JAJOOR010004602.1, read on the forward strand.
TCATTCTTTTTTTATCGTGTTATTCTTTCTTTTCTCTTTTTATTCTTATTTTTACTGATTGTTTTGTTTCGATTTTGATAAATGAAAAAAAAATTGGTCTTTTTTAAGCCATTGAAAGATTTTTTGTATAAAATCAAGCAATTACGATAATTGTTTAACAGCTATTACAATTGTTGCAGCAACTTCAGCAGTTGTTTAAATTGGTGGAGCAATTGTTGAAATTGTTACATAAACTTCACGTAGTTATTGCACTAATCAAACAACTGTTAAAATTGTACAACAATTTCAACAATTATTTAATTTTCTGGTAGAAAGTGAGGTGGATGAGGAGCCGATGAAGGAGATGGTGGTTGTCACAGGGGAGGGGGTGGTGGTGATGGTGACGATGGTGAAGGAGGAGGAGGTGGTTGTTGCAGCATTGGTGGGGGTGTGGAGTAAGAGGGGGAGGTGGTGATAGTAGTGGAGGAGAAGATGGTTGTGAGGGTGACGGCAACAGAAGGGACGGAGACGGCGACAAAAGGGGTAGGGATGGGGGAGAGAGGTGAGGAGAGGAAGGCAGGGCTTTGTGTAAATAACAAAACTTGATAGTTTTAAAATTAGTGTCATTAACATCAAACTTAAAATTGTCAACTCTACTCAATAGTTAAGATTTGTATCATTTTTTTTAGTTTTGAAACTTTTTTGTCACCCTTAATTACTTCTCCCAAGTGAAATGGTAATAAGATCTATCCAAGGCATATACTCGAATGGTAAAATAATAATTCACATATCATGTATGATTGATCGCAAACATACATAAAAAAAAAAAGGACGTTAAACGGGTTTGTTAGATTTATTGTTATTTTGACAAATTGATGGTTGAGAGTTTTCTTTATAATACATGAAATTTATATTTCAAATTTGAGCTTATTTCGAGTAAATTTAAGTATTCAAAATTAGAAAATATAATTATTCTTTTCTTGAAAAAAAGCCGCATGCTTGAAACTTTGCCCAAATTTTAACGTGAGTCTCATTTCTATATGACTTAGCGTGGTCATAAATGAAAAAATTAAGCGAGTTGGATAGATATGTTGTTATATGATAATTTGATATTTGAGATTTATTCTTTTTTATACATAAAACATATGTTTTAAAAAAAATTGAGATTATTATTTAAAGTAAATTTGAGTGTTGAAATTTGAATAAGTAAAATTATTATTTTCTTTAAAATATTTTACACGCACACCCATAAAACTTTAACCAATTTTATCGTGTATCTCATTCGCGTATGATTGAAACTCATCCATACTTAAAAAATTAAAATGATGTTAAAGGAATTTGTTAGATTTGTTGTTATTTTGATAAATTGACGGTTGAAATTTGTTCTTTATGATACATGGAACAAATATTTCAAATTTGAACTAATTTGTAGTACATTTGAGTGTTTAAATTTGAAAAATAAAATTATTATTTTCTTGCAAAAAAATTAAGAGACGCGTGCCTGAAACTAGTCAACATTAACATGTGTTTCATCGGTGTTAAATGGGTTTGTTAAATTTGTTGTTATTTTGACAAATTGATGATCAAATATTTTTTTTATGATATTTAAAAATTTATGTTTCAAATTTGAGATTATTTAATTAGAATAGACTTGAGTGTTAATTTGTTAAAATTTGAAGAGCTAAAAAACCTATTTTGGCAAAACAAATTTAGACAAATATGCATAAGACTTAAGACATACATATACATACCATTTACATACATATACATGCAATATACATTACCTATACATACATAAACACAATATATACACACCATATACAACCGATTGTATATGTAGTGTATACTTCAGTCATGTTTGATAAACCAGATGGAAAAATAGTATATATTGGTAACGTTTCCTCCGTAATATGTGTGAGTTCAATTCTATGCCCTAATTATGAGAAATGATTTTTTTAAAATAAAAAAACAGGCTAATCTTCTAGTGTCTTGCAATATCTTGAATCCTATTTTGTGTTTATCCCTCTTTATGAGATTCAAGACAAAAATGTGAATCTATGAGACACAAAATAGGAGGCAACATAGCAGAGTCAAATAGACAAAGTAGAGAACTCTACACTAATTGTTTTTAGTCCTATGCCTATATAAATAAATATCCTTTAAAATTGTGAACATACGAATTGTGTATGTTAAGGCTTCTAATCCTTCTTGTCTTGGTTTATCAATTCTCAATTCTATTTGTGGAATCCCACAACTTCTCATTTCCTTCATTTGATGTTGGAAGTTGTAGAAATTTAACTTGCTGGGGATCAGTCACTGCAGCCAATGGAACTCTTAATTTCACACCTGATCAGCCACAGAACAATTCCAACAAAGTTGGAAGAGTATTGTTCAGTCACTCAATACCTGTGTGGCCTGCTTCTTTTTACACCTTATTCACTATAAGGATTTCGACACATCAATCAATTACTGGTGATGGAATGGCGTTCCTCATAGCACAAGACGATAAGCCCTCCCCACCAGATAGTTATGGCTCGTTTATTGGAATTCTTGATCCGTCAACTCAAGGTTAGCTAGCTCCTGCATACACTTTGAGAAGACAAATGGAGTTTACATTCAGTTCTTGATCCATGGCTTAAAAAGTTTCTTCTTTTAAAATGCAGGAGGCACACTTAATCAGCTTGCTGTGGAGTTTGATACTTATAGAAATGAACATGAAATCGATGGAAACCATGTTGCCGTTGTAACTACAAGTATGGAGAGTCCTGTTGCAGTCAAGAGTTTAAGTGATGTTGGAATTGATCTAAGGAGTGGAAGAAACATTACAATAAAGATTGACTATGACGGATGGACTAAAGTTATTGAAATATCTGTAGCATATGCAGGGCAACCTCTAGTGAGCTTTTTAAGACAAGAAATAATCATGCAAGAAATAGTTCCGCGAAATGCTTATGTTGGATTTTCAGCTTCCACTGCCTATTTCTCAGAGGTACATCATGTTCTTAACTGGAATTTCACATTATTTGAATTGCCAGAAAGATCTCTCAAGTATGGCGTTGATCCGAACAAGGAAAATATTGCTCTGCTGGTTGCTACTCCTATCGCGATTGTCTCATTGGTTGTGGTTGTGTCGTTTCTCATTACGGCTCGTAAGGATAGAAAAGAAAGATTTCAGTGGAAAGAGGATATCGAAATGCTAACAAGAACTGCAGCTAGTGGTCCACAGGTTTTTACTTACCAGAAACTCTCCAAGGATACTAAAGGCTTCAGCAAAGATAACCTATTGGGAACTGGAGGCTTTGGAAGTGTTTACAAGGGGGTGTTTTATGATTCTCCGAAACTGTAGCTGTTAAACAAATCAACGCGACATCTAAGGAAGGTATGTTTTCCATTTAAAGTTCCCTTAAGTATAAGTGGATGTGTGGCATATACACTATCATTAAAATTTCAGATTACCTAGAAGTATTTATAATACCAGGTGAGAAGGAGTACTTTGCTGAAATATGTACAATTGGGCGCCTAAAGCACAAAAACTTGTTGCAGCTACTAGGCTGGTGCCATGACGGAGAGAAACTCCTGTTAGTGTATGAGTACATGCCTAATGGAAGCCTTGATAAATACATCGGCAAGATTTTTCTTGATTGGGACACCAGATTCAAGATTCTATCAGGACTGGCATCATCACTAGTGTATCTTCATGAAGAATGTGGGAATCCTATTCTACATCGAGACATAAAACCAAACAATGTAATGCTAGACACCAAGTATAATGCTCACTTGGGTGATTTTGGGCTAGCAAGATTACTCCAAAATGAGAACTTTGTTACAACAATGGTTGCTGGAACTCCAGGATACTTAGCACCGGAAGTTAGCTACACAGGGAGGGCTACCCCAGAGTCTGATGTCTATAGTTTTGGAATGGTTGTATTAGAAGTGCTATGTGGACGAAGATCAAAAGGGATTATGGAAGAAAATAGCTTGGTCGATAAAGTATGGAGTTCATATGAGAAAGGTACATTATTGGAATGTATGGATCAAACACTTGATGGGAAATTTGACAATTTACAAACTCAAAGGTGTTTTATCACTGGATTAGCGTGTTTACACCCTGACAGAACGCTCCAGCCTAAAATGAGAAAAGTGGTACAAGTGTTTATGAATCCTGATGAGCCGTTAATGTTATTGCCCGAGTCTCGGCCTAGTGTTGTTTGTGTTTCATGGCAATCTCCTACTTGTTCAACAATAACAACTAGTCTAGATAGCATGAAGCACATTCCGGATAAGGTGACAGTGTCTTATGAGGAATCCTCATAAGAGACTGTCACTTCATCCAGAATGTGAGGATGCTTCTCAGACAAAGAAATTACATAAATAGTTAAAAAGGAAAGTATATTGTACTGATCATGTGAACTTCCTTTTCCCCTAATTATCTGATCTCATGTTTGTGGAAAGTTTCAAACTTTTCCACAACTGATTAATCCCAAGATTGTTGTTTAAACTCCCTCACATCTTCTACCCAAAAAACTACTCTCCATTGTTAAAGCCACCAGTGCTGACTCTCCCCGAATTGGCAATGGATTTCATGGCCAAACAACAAGTATCCATTTCAGTTGATACACTTCTGCAGCTGATCAAGAAATCAGCCTCTCATGTTCATCACCCAAAATATTGATCAGGTGTATATGTATTTAACAAAATATTCACGTTTATCGAATAAAGAATTTATGTATCTGATGGAGTGTACATATATCTGAGTTATGATTATGGGAAAAGATTTTTGATGCTCAAAAAATGGAATGAAATTTTAAAATATTGATTTATTTATTTTTTTGGAGAAGGAATTCATGGAAGAAACAGTGAAAAGATTTCTAATGATAAAAAAAAAAAAGGAAAGAATTTTGGAATTTTTGTTTTCGATCAGTGATACATCAAATACTCATACGCGTGATACGCTCCTAAATTAATGCATTCAAATTACATTTCGCATTTAGATATACATAATTAGATGTTAAACAAATACTTAAGAATTGCTACTAAAGGACGAATATATTGAATGATGTTGATAAAATGATAAATCTAAGTAAATAGATAAATACTTTATTTGAAAGCATCCTTAATTATGAAAACTAATAGTCTGAGATATGCATGAGAAATTACATAGTTCTGATACATGAAAATATCTATGTTCTGAGGGTTCATAAAATTATCGTGTAAAAATACTAAATTATAGTTTGCAAACACATTATTAAACTATTCATGAAGAGGATTGAAAAATACTATATGAATCGTGTTTTTCATAAAATTCTAACTTTTATAGAAACAATGAACTGAAAATTAGATTTACTTTGGGACTCAATCGGTGAAAAGATACCCATTGATGAAATCTCAGATACCTGGAACGAAAAACCTTGATAGAATCGTTAAACTTGAAGCTTGAAGGTGAAGAACCTAATTTTGATCTTACTAATTGAAAACGTTGATGTAGTGCATGATGGAGAACTAAGTTTCTTATTCTGATGGCCTTACAAAACTTAAAATCTCCATAAATCTTGAAGAATAAGACAAACTTGATGAAGAATGATCAAGAAACGCTTTCTTGAAATTTTTGAATTCGTTTCTTGAAAGTCCTATGTTTAGAGCATAGAATTCTTGCTTAGAATACATAATCATATGTTAGAATCATTAGGGAACCGTGAAAATATGCTAACCTTGATTTGGAAGTAAGAATTCTTGATGGACTTGTTCAAAATCAAGTCTTGAACCCTAGAATTGAAGTTTTGATTTCACTAGAGATAGGAAGAGGATTTGATGTTAGAATCTTGTAGTTTCTAGAATTTATATTGTAAAATCATGGAGCATACTTACCAAAACTTGTAGGATTGAAGAGAGTTTTGGGGTTGCTGGGGTCGACCAAGGCGTGAAAAGAAACTCGATATAGGTTTTAATGAAATTTAGAAATTCTAATATACAACTGATACACATGATATACGGTCAATATGCATGGTTACGGACCTTTTTACGGCCCGTAAAATGATCTGCGGATCGTGGGTTGGATCCGTGGAACTCATGTTTTGAGCCTCTGATCCCATTTTACGACTCCAAACTACAGCCCATAAATGCTTTTACGACCCGTAGTTTCTGGAACAGAATTTCCACTAGGTGGTTCATGAGACACTTAATTTTTTATATTCTATGAGATATGATCGTTTAAAGTTGACCCTTGCATAATTTCATGAAAAAACTTAGCGAGTAGGAAAGACTTTGAACTCAGCTTAGCGCTAAAGGTCCCTAGTGACCCTAAATCACTTCCAATATACTTCCTACACTTGAAAATAAACCTTAACACACATAAACAAGCAAGAATCGTCCGGCACGATCCTATACACATATAAAGTACGGTTCAAATTTTAGCTTAGAATATTTTTTTTGAAATGTTACAAATTATCATCATTGTTGTTAACATTATTTGGTTAGTCACATCATGGTATCTTGAGATGACAATAGGTTCGTCCAAAAGGTAATTAAGATTTGCAATTGTTTGCAACATTAGTTGCCTACTTTGGATGCATTTTGATAATACAGTATCTTGATATGAAATTTAGATTCATGCAAGAGGGCATCCTTTTTCTGGCGAAGGGAAAAGACATAAATTTCCCCTTTAACTTGTATCGAAAAGTCAGTTACACGTTATAACTATTATGACGACCTATTACACACCTATTCTTGTTCAAAGTGTAACTAATACCCCCAAAATTGACGTGGAAATTAAAAAAAAAAAATAGGCGTGTTTGAGTTGAAAATAAAATCAAAAAAGTAATTTTCTTAACCCCACCCCCTGTTTTCTCCTTTTTCCTGTTCCTCTTCTCTTATTTTCCTTCAGAATTCTCCTTCATTTTTCTCTTAGCACAATTTTACAATTTGTCACTCTATATCATTTTCTTCTTATCATATTTCTACAATTTTTCACACAATTTCATCATTATACCTAGAAAAAGTAATTTTTAATTCAAATTTCACAATGATTCTGGAAATTCGAGACTTTGTTCTCCTCATCTTTCCACTTTCACCTTGAAATTTTCAGCAAAATACAACTAAAACCTTCAACCCCCAAATATACTTGTAGCTTGTAGGCATGGATATACATACACCCACTTGCCTTATTTAGTTAAAACTCTTTTTTTTTCATTTGGGTATTCATATATATGTGCATATTCACACGCCCACTTGCCTTATTTGTTGGTTGTTCAGATTTGGAAGCACAAAGCTTACTGAAACGTCATGGATCTGAACAACGAAGCTCATCAAAACGTCATTAGAGCCATGGTTGAAGCTTTGAGCTCGTCGAAACACTTGCAACTGAAATTAAAATAAAAAAATTGAAAAGGGGTAAGGGAAAGGGGTTTGATTCGGTGTTTGTCAATGACTGATTTAAGGTTTTGGATGGTTGTTTGTGGTGACTTAGGTACCTGTTTGGTGGTTGTTCTTTGTCGGAGATGGGTTGGCTGTCGGAAAAAGAGGAGGGGTTGATGTTATGGATGTAGGTTTATGGTGGTGATGGGTTGATTGTTCTTCGCTGGAGAAGAAAAAGAGAATTGTAATATAAATTCAAATGAATAACTTTTCTAGTCAGATTAGAGATAAAAGTGGGTAGGATTTAGATTGGAAGAAGATATGATTATTAGAGAATTTTAATAATTAGTTAGGGATTAATTAGTGTAAAATAGAGTTAACAAAAGAAAAGTTTATTAATAAAGAAAAGAAAATAAAAAGAATATAAAACATTATAATTTCTAATGTGGTGCTAACGTGGCACTGATGTGGCAGCGAGTGTAATACACCGCATACTATGAGAGTGGTGTTATGCGTCTCAAGGTAGTATTAAATTCACTTTGAAATAGTAAGGATGTGTAATAGGTCGTCAAACTAGTTGAATCGTGAAACTGACTTTTCGATACAAGTTTGAGGGGGAATTTATGCTTTTTCCCTCTAGTGAATGATGCAATTTGGTAATACAAATATACAATATGTTGAGGTGAACTGATTCACAAGAGGTGCATCATGTATATGCTTTTATGGCATATGTAGGACTGATAAAGTAATAGTGCTTGAATACATATCTGTATATATATATATATATATATCACACGTGGCACTATTCTTTACTATACTGTTGGACCATGATCTTATTATTAGCTTAATTGAAAATATATTATGGTTATGGAAGATTTCATGTTCCAATGAACATAAAGATTTGGCAAGGGCTAAACTTAAGCTTGAAGGTGAAGAACCCTAATTTTGATCTTACTAATTGAAAATGTTGATGTAGTGCATGATGGAGAACTAAGTTTCTTATTCTGATGGCCTTACAAACCTTAAAAGCTCCATAAATCTTGAAGAATAAGACAAACTTGATGAAGAACAATCAAGAAATCCTTTCTTGAAATTTTTGAATTCATTTCTTGAAAGTCCTATGTTTAGAGCATAGAATTCTTGCTTAGAATACATAATCATATGTTAGAATCATTAGGGAATCGTGAAAATATGCTAACCTTGATTTGGAAGTAAGAATTCTTGATGGACTTGTTCAAAAATCAAGTCTTGGACCCTAGAATTGAAGTTTTGATTTCACTAGAGATTGGAAGAGGATTTGATGTTAGAATCTTGTAGAAATTCTAGAATTTATGTTGTAAAATCATGGAGCATACTTACCAAAACTTGTAGGATTGAAGAGAGTTTTGGGGTTGTTGGGGTCGACCAAGGTGTGAAAAGAAACTTGATATATGTTTTAATGAAATCTAGAAATTTTAATATACAACTGATACACATGATATACGGTCAATATACATGGTCTACAAACCTTTTGACGGCCCGTAAAATGATCTGCGGATCGTGGGTTGGATCCGTGGAATTCAAGTGCAAAATTTGAGCCTCTAATCCCATATTACGACTTAAAACTACAGCCCACAAATGCTTTTACGACCCATAGTTTTTGGAACATAATTTCAAACTAGGTGGGTCATGAGACACTTAATTTTTTTAAAGTTGACCCTTGCGTAATTTCATGAAAAAACTTAGCTAGTAGGAAAGACGTTGAACTCGGCTTAGTGCTAGAGGTCCTTAATAACCCTAAATCACTTCCAATATACTTCCTACACTTGAAAATAAACCTTAACACACATAAACAAGTAAGAATCATCCGGCCTTATCCTATACACATATAAGGGTACGGTTCAAATTTTAGCTTAGAATTTTATTTTTTTAAATGTCACAAATTATCATCATTGTTGTTAACATTATTGGTTAGTCACATCATGGTATCTTGAGATGACAATAGGTTCGTCCAAGAGGTAATTCAGATTTGCAATTGTTTGCAACATTAGTTGCCTACTTTGGATGCATGTTGATAATACAGTATCTTGATATGAAATTTTGATTCATTCAAGAGGGCATCCTTTTTCTGGTGTATGATACAATTTTGGTAATACAAATATACAATATGTTGAGGTGAGACTGATTTGCAAAAAGGTGCATCATGTATATGCTTTTATGGCATATGGAGGACTAATAAGGTAATAGTGCTTGAATACATATTTGTGTGCATATATATATATATATATATATA